>BROE01000019.1:442055-619140 GCA_036571765.1 Plecoglossus altivelis
TCTAAAAATCACACCTAAAAGCAGATAAAAAGGAGAGAAGTTGACTCAGTCTTTGCATTGTGTTTCTGTGTGTGCCACACTAAGCATGGAGAACAGAAAGAGGAAAAGAGAACTGTCTGAGGACTTGAGAACCAAACTTTTGGAAAAATATCAACAATCTCAAGGTTGCAAGTCCATCTCCAGAGATCTAGATGTTCCTTTGTCCACAGTGCGCAACATGATCAAGAAGTTTGCAACCCATGGCATTGTAGCTAATCTCCCTGGACGTGGACGGAAGAGAAAAATTGATGAAAGGTTGCAACGCAGGATAGTCCGGATGGTGGATAAGCAGCCCCAAACAAGTTCCAAAGAAATTCAAGCTGTCCTGCAGGCTCAGGGTGCATCAGTGTCAGCGCGAACTATACGTCGAAATTTGAATGAAATGAAACGCTATGGCAGGAGACCCAGGAGGACCCCACTGCTGACACAGAGACATAAAAAAGCAAGACTACAGTTTGCCAAAATGTACATGAGTAAGCCAAATTCCTTCTGGGAGAACGTCTTATGGACAGATGAGACCAAGATAGAGCTTTTTGGTAAAGCACATCGTTCTACTGTTTACCGAAAATGTAATGAAGCCTTCAAAGAAAAGAACACAGTACCTACAGTCAAATATGGTGGAGGTTCAAAGATGTTTTGGGGTTGTTTTGCTGCCTCTGGCACTGGGTGCCTTGACTGTGTGCATGGCATCATGAAATCTGAGGATTACCAAAGGATTTTGGGTCGCAATGTAGGGCCCAGTGTCAGAAAGCTGGGTTTGCGTCCGAGATCATGGGTCTTCCAGCAGGACAATGACCCCAAACATACTTCAAAAAGCACCCAGAAATGGATGGCAACAAAGCGCTGGAGAGTTCTGATGTGGCCAGCAACGAGTCCAGATCTTAATCCCATTGAACACCTGTGGAGAGATCTTAAAATTGCTGTTGGGAAAAGGCACCCATCCAATATGAGAGACCTGGAGCAGTTTGCAAAAGAAGAGTGGTCCAAAATTCCGGGTGAGAGGTGTAAGAAGCTTATTGATGGTTATAGGAAGCGACTGATTTCAGTTATTTTTTCCAAAGGGTGTGCAACCAAATATTAAGTTAAGGGTGCCAATAATTTTGTCCGGCCCATTTTTTGAGTTTTGTGTGAAATTGTGTCAAATTTGCTTTTTTCCTGTTTTTTGTTGTTGTGTTATTCCAATACACACAAAGGAAATAAACATGTGCATCGCAAAACATGTGTAATTTCAATACTTTTCTGTGAGAAATACTTCATTTTCTGGAAAAATGTCAGGGGTGCCAACAATTTTGGCCTTGACTGTATATCTATTCTTCTCTATACTCTCTCACATACTCTAGTTATATTCCCCCCATCTGTACAGCTAGTGGCCACTTTTATCTCACTTTTATCTTATTTGTTCATCCATCCATCCATCCATTGTCTTCCGCTTATCCGGGGCCGAGTCGTGGGGGCAGCAGTCTGAACAGGGAGGCCCACACTATCTTCTCCACACACACCTCCTCCGGGGGGATCCCGAGGCGTTCCCAGGCCAGCCGAGAGACATAGTCCCTCCAGCGTGTCCTGGGTCTTCCCCAGGGTAGGACATACCCGGAACACCTCTCGAGGGAGGCGTCCAGGAGGCATCTGAAACAGATGCCCGAGCCACCTCAGCTGGCTCCTCTCCACGTGGAGGAGCAGTGGCTCTACTCCGAGCTCCTCCCGTGTGACCGAGCTCCTCACCTTATCTCTAAGGGAGCGCCCGGCCACTCTGCGAAGGAAACTCATTTCGACCGCTTGTATCCGCGATCTCGTCCTTTCGGTCATTACCCAAAGTTCATGACCATAGCTGAGAGTAGGAACGTAGATTGACCGGTAAATTGAGAGCTTTGTCTTCCGGCTCAGCTCCTTCTTCACCACGACGGCCCGGTACAGAGACCGCATCACTGCAGCCACTGCACCGATCCGCCTGTCAATTTCACGTTCTGTCCTTCCCTCGCTCGTGAACAAGACCCCAAGATACTTGAACTCCTCCACTTGAAGCAAGGACTTCCCACCCACCTGAAGGGAGCAAGCCTTTTTCCGGTGGAGAACCATGGCCTCAGATTTAGAGGTGCTGATTCCCATCTCGGCCGCTTCACACTCGGCTGCAAACCGCTCTAGTGCATGCTGTAGGTCCTGGTCCGATGGAGTCATCAGGACAACATCATCTGTGAATAGCAGAGATGAGATCCTGTGCCCCCCGAACTAGACACCGTCCGGCCCCTCGCTGTGCCTAGAAATTCTGTCCATAAATACAAATAAACAGAACCGGTGACAAAGGGCAGCCCTGGTCCAACATGCACCGGGAACAAGACCGACTTACTACCGGCAATGTGAACATAGCTCTTGCTCTGGTCATACAGGGACCAGACGGCCCTGAGCAAAGGGCCCCAGACCCTGTACTCCCGGCAAACCCCCCACAGGGCACCGCGAGGGACACGGTCGAACATCTTCTCCAGGTCCACAAAGCACATGTGAACTGGTTGGGCAAACTCCCATGAACCCTCAAGCACCCGATGAAGTGTGTAGAGCTGGTCCAGTGTTCCGCGACCAGGACGAAATCCACATTGCTCTTCCTGAATCTGAGGTTCGACTATCGGTCAGATTCTCCTCTCTAGTGTCCTGGCGTAGACCTTACCAGGGAGGCTGAGGAGTGTGATCCCCCTGTAGTTGGAACACACCCTCCGGTCCCCCTTCTTGTAAAGGGGTACCACCACCCCGGTCTGCCAGTCCAGCGGCACTGTCCCAAGGCACCACACAATGTTGAAGAGACGTGTCAGCCACGACAGCCCCACAACATTCAGAGACTTAAGATAATCAGGACGGATCCCATATACCCCCGGGGCTCTAGCCCACCGACCACCTCGGTAACTTCCGCCTGGGTGATCGATGAGTCCGCCTCCGGGTCCTCTGCCTCTGCTTCCTCCTCGGAAGACGTGATGGTAGGATTGAGGAGATCCTCAAAGTATTCCTTCCACTGCTCAACAACGTCCCCAGTTGAGGTCAGCAGCTCCCCGCCCGCACCGTACACGGTGTTGGTGAAGCACCCCATCTCCCCCCTGAGTCGGCGAACGGTTTGCCAGAATTTCCTCGAGGCCGTCTGGTAGTCCTTCTCCATGGTCTCCCCGAATTCCTCCCAGACCCGAGTTTTCGCCTCCGCGACAATCCGAGCTGCGGCACGCTTGGCCTGCCGATACCTGTCAACTGTCTCAGGAGTCCCACAAGCCAACCAGGCTCGATACGACTCCTTCTTAAGTTTGACAGCATCCCTTACTTCCGGTGTCCACCACCGGGTTCGGGGATTGCCGCCGCGACTGGCACCAGAGACCTTATGACCGCAGGTCCGGGCCACCACATCGACAACGGAGGCCGAGAACTTGGTCCACTCAGACTCAATGTCCCCAGTCCCCCCCGGAATCTGTGAGAAACTCTCCCGGAGGTGCGAGTAGAAGACCCTGCTGACAGGGCTCTGCCAGACGTTCCCAAAAGACCCTCACGATACGCTTGGGCCTGCCAGGTCTGTCCGGCTTCCTCCTCCACCAGCGGATCCAGCTCATGACCAGGTGGTGATCGATTGACAGCTCTGCCCCTCTCCTTACTCAAGTGTCCGAGACACGTGGCTGCAGGTCAGAGGACACAACAACAAAGTTGATCATCGACCTTTGCCCTAGGGTGCCCTGGTGTCACGTGCACTGATGGATGCCCTTGTGCTCGAACATGGTGTTCGTTATGGACAAACTGTGACTAGTACAGTAGTCCAACAGCAAAACACCGCTCGGGTTCAGATCGGGGGGGCCGTTCTTCCCAATCACCCCTCTCCAGGTGTAACTGTCATTGTCACGTGGGCGTTGAAGTCCCCCAGCAGAACAATGGGGTCCCCGGTCTGTGCACTGTCCAGTACCCCTCCCAGGGACCCCAAGAAGGCCGGGTACTCTGCACTGCTATTCGGCCCATAGGTCGAGACAACAGTGAGAGATGTGTCCCCGGCTTGAAGGTGCAGGGACACGATCCTCTCGTTTACCGGGATAAAGGCCAACACGTGGCGGCTGAGCCACGGGGCTATGAGCAAGCCCAGTCGCCGCCTCTTTCCGCGAGCAACACCAGAGAAAAGTCCAGCCTCTCTCGAGGATAATGGATCTGGAACCCAGGCTGTGCGTGGACGTGAGGCCGACTATATCTAGCTGGTAACGCTCTACCTCCCGCTCAAGCTCGGGCTCCTTCCCTGCCAGCGAGGCGACATTCCTTGTCCCCAACGCTAGAGACCGTGTGCATGGCTTCGGTCATCCAGGCACCTGCCCCTGACCGCTGCCCAAAACACACTGCACCGGCCCCCTACGGTCCCTCCTGTGGGTGGTGGGCCTGCAGGAAAGTGATCCCACGTCGCCTTTTCAGGCTATACCCGGCCAGGTCCCATGGGCAAAGACCCGGCCACCAGGCGCTCGCCTGCAAGCACCCACCCCAGACCTGGCTCCAGTGTGGGGCCCCGGTAACGCCACTCCGGGCGACGTAGCGAATCTCCTTTTTTTGGCATCATAGGGGTTTGGTGAACTGCGCTTAGTCTGGCTAATCACCTAGGACCAGTTTGCCATGTGAGACCAAGGGCTTATTGCCCCCGACAACATACCTCCTAGGATCATCCAAGCACTCAAACTCCTCCACCATGTTACGGTGGCGGTTGAAGGAGGGGTATCTTATTTGTAATATATATTATATTTGTATTATGTTTTTATCAACCCTTATTGTGTTCCAAATATATGTTCTATGTTTGCTCTTTCCTGCCATAGTTAATACTGTGTTTGTATATCTTGCATATCAAATAAAACAGATTCTGATCATAAACCGCCTGTTAAGAATTGCTTGTTTGGTTTTCAGACCAATTAAAATGTGTAATTGTTCTTCACTTGACTATTCTCTGTACATGTTCCTCCTCCTTGCAGCCTCGGGAAACTTGAGGAAGAGTTTGAGAAGAAATTCAATAGCTTGCCGCAATATAGCCCTCTGACATTCGATAAAAAAAGCACAGGTGTCTCTAAGAAGAAGAAAGTAGACAGTGGCACTGTACCAGAGGAGTCCCCAAAATCCGTGAAGGGTGAGCAGAGAATGTTATTTTTGTGTTTCTTCAATGTTTGTTTTTAGTTTATTTGTAACTGTTGGAATTGCTCATTCCAGTCATTCCCCATTAAAAACCTGACTAACAGGAACATTATCTCTCTCATGACATTGTTTCTGACATTGCCATGTTCTCTTTTAAGACATAGTTTGAATTTAAAGCTGCAATAGGTAACATCCGAAGATTAATTCAAATATGAGAAATAGCACACTGAATTTACGTCTGGACTTTTGTGCCTTCATCCAGTTTGATTGTGATTGACAGTGGTTTCACGAAACAAGCCAAGGAGGATGGCCAGCTTTGCTGAAGGCAATTGGCTGGAAACTAATTACTGTAATGAAATAGGTTGGAAAGTAGTGGGCTACTCCAAAATTTTAATTGACATTTCACTGGAACTGAGCTAAACAAGTATCAGAAAGGCTCATAGCTTACACAACATAGCGGGTAAAACCTACTGTACCCAAAGCCTATTGTACCTTTAACCTAGCATTTCCATGCTCTTTTTTGTTCTTTTTTCTTTTTTTTACATCAGGTTCATGTCCATCTCAGAAAAAGACCTCATTCCACAAGATTGTTAGCAAGTACAAGCACAAAAAGGAGAAGCCCAGTACTGTGGACAAAGGTGAATTGGAATATTCCCGTTGTGCATATTTGTTGGATGTGTGATTGTTTTGGGGGAGATTTTGGTGTATATTAGCCATCCATGAAAATCATGAACTCTCTAGATTAGCAAATTGTCAACACCTTTTCATTACTTTGTGGTATGTTCACAATCAACGTAGCTTTCTGTGCTACATTGTGGTACCATTACCAAAACATCTGTTTCTGATACCTTTGATATTTGTAATTTTCACAAACCAGCTTGAACTCGATAGTTTTCAGAAAAAGCAGCCTTTTCTAAACCCCATTCCTGACCATTCTAACTCAACTACAGTGATGACTGGGGGTGAATCCACCGTGTCAGACCCGCTGACCAAGCCCAAGGCTGGTGTCCCTTGCTCAGTCATGTGTCTGGAAACCCAGGGCAACAGCAGCTCAGAGATGCTTGTGGGCAGCCAGAAGAGAAAGGCTAGGAAGAGCAAAATCACCCACCTGGTGCGCACTGCGGATGGTAGGGTGTCCCCGGCTGAGGGTAAGTGGCTGGAGGAGATAATCAAACCCATATGTAGGTAAATAACACGTAGACGAAAGTGACCAGACTTTAAAAGGAGTGCTCATGAGCCATTGCATGTTAATTACAGTATATAGTTGTCAGTTCTATTTTGTGATAGTACATACTATAGTAGTAAAGGTGTACTGTGGATTACTGCTTTAAGGCATCCTTTCCATAGTTTCAAGGCTATAGTCTATTTGTTTCTGCTGAGCTGAGAATTGTTTGTGGTTTCTCCTTGCTTTCTTACCAGAGGACAAAGTCAGAGAGCTTAACCAGGATCAGGATGATAAGCCATTACCCCAAGTGATCTTATGCAATGAGAGGGGGAGCCAGAGCACCCCAGGACAAGAGGAGGGAGAGGAGAGGAGCAGCAGGCCTGAAGACCTGCCCACCTTCTTCAGTCTCACCGCCCTGGCAGAAGTGGCCGCCATGGAGAACATTCACAGGTAGGCTTCCGAAATGACCAAACCAAACAACATTTTATGGTCAACTTACAGTATCTTCTCTCCTAGTCAGTTGCTGTATTTAAATGGATGAATCCTGACCCTAGTTCTCTCGTCTGTCCCTTTTGCAGGGGCCAGCATAGCGACAGCAAGAAGAAAGACATAGCCCAAACCGCGGTGCTCATCTCCTGTGCTGACCAGTGAAGTGGAAACAGCCCCTTATTCCAGAGAGAGAGCAACAAAACGGACGCTTGTGAGTGCGCGCTTAACGGTCCTTGAAATTCTAACCCCTGTTCCGAAGGGTGGTTGGACGTGGAATATCGGACAGGCTCCGGCCCTCCCTTCTAAGATGAATTCGCTTGAGCATTGGTCAGATTGGGAAGAAGACCCCCTTACTTATCACCCAGCCCACCATCTCAGTGTTCCTCCTCCTAACCCCTCTTTAGACAGGAGAACGGGGCCTTTCTCTCTTCTCCAGATGCTATGTAGACTCTAGAGGATCTTGTGGAAGAACTGAGCAGTCTCCCAGTGCATGGCTTTCCTCTCTGTAGAGGTGGTTGTAGAGGTGGTTAAAAAGCTTACCTTTTTTGTCAGACACTTCTAAGGTCAAGTTTTCTAAACAAATTGAACATTCGAGAAGGAGCAAAACACCTATACACATTCTTTTTACTCGTAAGAGAACATCATTTTCATTTAGAGACACACAGAAATCCCCATCACCGATAATACCTCTAATGTTAGGATGAATCTAATTTGTGGCTTCCTTGCACTCCTACATGCTCGAACTGAAACTAACTTAAGTCAGGGTAAATGATCCATTTAGATGGGCACACGTACCCACTACCAGAACACCTTGCTTATCTTTAAATATGGTACATGTGATTTTAGTTTAGCCTGTTTGAAGAGTTTGAAGAGATGCAGCTGACCTTGAACCATGTAATCCTGTCAGAAATGAATGACTTCAGCATCTTCAAGTACTTCAGATTTCTCCAGAACTGTCTGCATTCCCACATCATAGGAGCTGTTACAGTAGTTTGAACCCACTTCGTGAAAACGATTGTTACACAGTGAGTTTTAACCTATTCACGTCACAGTTTGCAAGCTATACATTCTTCTCCCCCCATTTTTCAGTATTGTTTTTGATTGTATGTCTTAAGCTGTCAGCAAAAGCTGAGTATTGGTACACTTAAATGCGGCTGAGTCTTGCTAGTTTCTGACAGCATTGGTGGTTCTCTATGCTTAATAGCCTTAACCTTCCAAACAACACAACCTTTAACAACTGTACCACAACCTTCCCTAGACCAGCCTCCTCCTGACCGTCATCATACATACCTTTGACACAGTTCCATTCGTTTGAATATACTTGAATGATGAAATGCATTGTCGTGTCAATACTTTTGCAGTCTGCGTAGCATCTGTGAGGCTAAGTCAAATGTGTGCTAATAGTTTTCTTGGGTTGGCGATTTTGAAGACACTGCACTAATTTTTAGCTGAAGTAGAAGCTTTTTCTAAGTAGGATCAGTATGTTTCCTTTAGTTTCACTTCTTGGCGGCCTTTGAGATTCTAAAGCCAAGAAAATAGTCCACT
Source organism: Plecoglossus altivelis (assembly GCA_036571765.1). NCBI lineage: Eukaryota > Metazoa > Chordata > Actinopteri > Osmeriformes > Plecoglossidae > Plecoglossus > Plecoglossus altivelis. Next base: position 450,409 of record BROE01000019.1, read on the forward strand.
CTTAGGCAATCAGCATAAATCAATGTTTGTGATTTGAAATGATTTGTGAAATCAGTCCTGGCTTTTAACACATTAACATTGTTTGTTTTTCCTTATAATTTTTGTTTCTTTCCATTTGTGTGTCCTTCTAACCCAAAAATCGAACAGGCTTACTCTCATTCCGTTCTCAGATGGATATATATAATATAAGTACATTACAGTCATTCCTTCGTTTACAGTGTGTTAACTGTAGTGATAGAGGAAAGTGCCAAGCTGTTTAAAGCTTAAAGATGCATTTTCTGATTCTGATAGAAAGAAGCCTCCTTGGACTATCAACTCCATGAGGACAAACTCTTTTAATAAGTTCTTTTGAAGATAGTCCCCACCAGTAGGTCCTCTAGGAAGCTGCCATGATGCTACAACTCGTCTTTTCTTAGGTAGACATGCTTAAACGTTTTGTAGGTCTTGGATACAGTAGTGCTTTTTTCCTGTCGTCTTTGAGTTGATCGTGATCTATTTTTTAAACTGTATTATCCTTCTCTTAAAAATGTTATGTGTATTATGTTGATTTTATCTCATGATTTGTTTTTCTTTGCTTCCCAATCTCAGTGGTCTTTTCTGAGGTCAGGTTTAATGGATTTAAGACTGTTGTTTAAAAAAATGCTCATACAAAAAAGGATGCATTTATGCCTACCTGTTACACAAATAGGCAGTGAGACATAATGCAGCGTTTTTAGAGAAGTAGCTGAACTTTCCGAATCTGAGAGTTAAGTGACATTGTCCTCTCTTGGGTTGTTGTCTGTGTGCTTCCCGGTCCCAAAGTAGAAAGAAAGAGGCTATACTAGCTTGTCCCCATCCTGAATGTCCATCCAAGGGGTGGCTATGCCTAATAATAAAATATTTGCATATATATTTGCCGATTTGACATGTGGGTGGCAGGTGTTATCAGGACAAAGAACAATGCCAGTGGGCGTTTTTATTGGTTAACAGGTGTGCCTCTTATATAGGCATGTGAGAAATGAAGCGGGATGTGATAAATGAGCAAGCCAAGTCAGTTCTCTTCCACGCTTATAATGACCACTATCTGGTGTGTTGAATGCAGATGCCTTGAAGGTGTCATTTCTAGGTTTGTTCACTTCTTAAGTGATGCCAAGAATCTCTGCTCAAACCTTTAATGAGATGGGCCACTATGGTGACCACTGAAGGCACACCTGTTAAACAATATAATCTATCAGTAATACTTTTATTGTGATGCTGGCTGCCAACACTATGAAGACTGGCTTTTTCCCTCATAGGTTTTATGTGTTCTGGCAAAATTGCAGGGATAAGATTATTTAAACTTTCTCCCTAATTAGCTAATGTATTGAATAAATCAAATGTCAGACCTTGAACTTTACAGGAAAAAAGATTAAATTATTAGCTATATATTTTTCCCAGATAAGAGACGTTAAATATAGGATGAGTTCATCCAAGCAGTACCTATAGTTATTGCACTGATGGACATCAGTGTGGTTATTTTATAGATGCTGTACCCCTCTCCCCTCCAAAAAGACTGGAAGTCTACGTGCTTGGAACAAGTGACTTCACAGACATTTGCCAAAGAAAAGGGAAAGTTGTCTTTAAATGGAAATTATATTGAGAAAAAAAAAGTTGGCATAGCAGTTGCACTGCATTTGCTCTGTTCTTCAGGTTACAAATGTATAATCTCAGCACAACAAATCCTATGTATTCTATTGGTTTCCTTGGTCCTAACCCAGAATGGAAACGGTCTACAAAGTACCGGCACATTTTAATGCCTCTTTTAATAGAAAATATTTGCACCTTACAAGCCAACCAAAATTCCATCAAGATTTTGAAAAAATGTAATTTGTATCCTGCCCTCCCCTGCCTAACTCATCTCAAGAGCTTTAAGCCTTCCTTCATATCATGAAGTCAATTTTAACAATTGTACAGGTATTCAGCCATTGTTCTATGAAATTCAACATTCGTATTTGGACTAATTTGATCCATTTCAAGTGAAGTCTAATACAAACCCACATTGAAGTTATCACCTTCCACTTTTTCTATCTATAAGATGCCTCTACAAAGCTCAAATGACTATTTAAGCTATTGGAAAAAAAACTTCAGATAAAAATACCCTTTTGTGCTAGTACTGTCTCTTGAATGTAATCAATTTTGTACCTGTATTTTTATAATTCCAACTCAGTCTTGATTGTACTGTATATGTATGGATGGTAGACTGTTCCCACACGTGAATGGTTTGCTGCAACCAATGGTCCTCACGTTGAGACGTCTCCTTTGCTGAGAACTCAGCGGAGGTTAAAGGAGTCGTATGTATGTAAGACTGACCGATGAGATTTTATTTTTGGTTTCCCAGTGGAGGGGATAATATTGTCCCTATTTCTTTCTTTTTTTCCTTTGCAGTAAAATGGAGCTCAGTTTAGGATGGTGAAACCAGGGACACTGCTGCAATTACACAGGACAATTGCCAAACACTCTGTATTCAGATTATTTATTACATTTTCCTTCTTTTTTATAGATGTATCTTTTAGTCAAAGAAGAAAAATATAAACTGAATATGCACCCATTCAAAAATTACTATATAACTCTTTTTTCCCTTTATTGGAATGTTGATCATGGTTCCTTTGGGTTTTGTGAAGAGGTTATGCCAGATCTCATCAAGTTATTTCCTCTGATAGTTTGTATAATGTGTGCTCGGTTCTGATTCATGTTAATAGTACTGTATCATGACATGTTTGGTTTTTGATTGTTACAAACTAGTTGTTTAATGCAGCCTTGCCTTACCGGAGCCCCTGCTTAGTGAGGGATCCTTTAGCCATCCCCCCCTTCACCGACTTGTATGTCATAACACTGTCTGCTGATGCAATTATTATTCCTTTAACACTGTCTGCTGACTTAACTATTATTCCTTGAAATATTAAAGTAACCTATATTAATGTTCTTCCTCACAAGCCTGTTCTTATGCTCCAGTGCTATTTCTTAATGTCTTCTCTTCAACTGTTTACAGTCTTATGCCAGCCAACAAATCTTATCCATAAAGACTAGAAATACAAATAATTTGCATTGTATAAGTGGTAGGATAAGCACTCATTCATAAGACTTTGTGAATGTAACATTATAGATTTTCCTTAGAATCCTAAAGTAATCACATGCATATTTCGGTTTTTCATTTGAAGTTTATAAAATATTTCTGGTATTATTAAAAAAAGCATGTACAAAAAGTAGAGAAGCCTATATAAGCGTGAACATATTTTGTTGTTTGTAAATATGTGTTGCTCACCCCCCAAATATATATTATTATATATATATAGTTACTAGTATGCTTTATACAGTTTCTCTTGTTCGTTTTTTTTGATTTAGTTTTTCGTAATATATACTAATTAACTATTATATATAACTATATTATACTATAGTTATTATATCACATAACTATTATATAGTTACTACTATATAACAGAACTCCCATTCATAAACCTATATCTCTCATAGTTACTTTAGTGATAATTATAGTTCTCCATAGTTTTTTTGTCAGTCCTTTTTTGCGTTTTAGTTTCTTCATTATATATAACTCATAATATAAAGACTATATATTATAATACTTTTGGTTATATTACATACAACTATATTATATATATGTATATATATATATACCAACATAATATTATATATTCCAAGATTGCTCATGGTTGTCTGTTGCTCATTAGGTATACTCGGTATAGTTGCGTGCTGCTTGGAGTTTAGATACGTCTAGCAGAATCTTTGATCGACTCCACTGAAAGTCTGAGCAATTCTGCGTGGACTCCTTCGCTCTCGTCATTCGAGCATCACTGTATCTGGCTCGCCGCTGGCTGAGGGAGGCGCTGACGTTTCTGACTTCCGGCCCTCAGCTAAAGCTTTAAAATGCTGAGAAAACACAGGTAGGGTTCTATCACATATCCCGTATTAAGAGAAGACTTTATGATTCGTTAAATTAAAGTTGCCCCCACCCCTAAATCAATCATTTAGGCAACACCCCTTTTCATTTGGGAATCCTGGGTGAAGGAATGCCATGATAAGAACTCAAACCAATCTCCTAAATGTTTGAAATGAGAACTGAAATTGATAGCATCTCTTACATCAGGGGTCACCAACTTTGGTCCTAGAGGGCTACCATCCAGACTGTTTTCCTTTCAACCTCAATTTAGCACACCTGATTCTACTAATTACCTGAATGATGAGCTGAATGAGGCTACATTAAGTGCAGTTGAATTGAAAACCTACAGGATAGTAGCCCTCCAGGATGCGAGTTGGTGACCCCTGTCCTACATGATGTACCTGTGAGTTTTTGAATTCAGAGAATAGAGTGAACAGCACATGGAGGGAGTGGATCCGGCTCTTATAAACAGGGATATCCAGAATGCCTATTCGGAAAGTACACACAGGAAATATGTTACTTGGATAAAGAGACATTTCACACAGGAGGCATGGTACACAACTTTAAGCAGAACTAAAATTAAAGTGTTTTGCTGAAATATAAGTATGGGACAAGAAGGCTGATCCAAAAACTCACCACAAATCACATCAATGTACTCTGCCAAATCACAATTGATATCAGCAGTTGGTAGGCTGACCTAAAACAAATTGTAAAGCAATTTGAGAATGACAGGTTTTAACAAAGGAAAATAGGGTTATTTTGTAAAATGCATGAAAAAATAACAGGGGAAACCAATGTCATTTCACCTTCCCCAGCAACTCTTCAAACTCCGGTGGCCACTCTTGCATTAAGGTGTCAATATCTGGCATAGGCCTAGACCAAAAGATACATTATTTACTAAATGAGCAGCAAACTGACCCAAGTGCCATCCTTCTGTAACAGACACCAAACCAATGCAGTGGTAACACTTGCCTGGTGTAGTGGACAGTGGCTGGGGGTTTGGAGCGATGCAGCTCACTGATGCTCTCCATCCAGCTCTCGATTGCTTTGGGATTCTTCTCTGGATTCTCAATACTTTTCACTTTCACCTCCTGAACAGAGGGACATGGATAAGTACTTTTACAAAGGTGGCAAAGTGGGGAAATGATATGTGGGTAAAGTAGAGCAGTTGGGTATATCCTTCACATATCTGAACTGTTGTGTTAATACTTTGTAGGGTTTTTTTGTTGTTTGTGTAACTTGACTAATGACTGGTACAGCATCTGACTTACAGTGATATTGTGCTGTTTGCTGTTCTCCGAGAGCCACAGGGACAGCACAGTGGGGTCAGACTGCTTGGTGCAGGGCTCATCCAGCACCAACAGACCCAGGTTGTCTGGTTTGCCATCAGGCCGTGGCACCTGCAAGTTAAGTTGAAAACCTTTTCCAAATGAAGTCATTCTTCTTTCCTCTGTACATGATCATTTCACACTTCCTTGTATGTTTTTATTTTTATTATTGTACAAATAAGACAAAAGATGCTTTAATCTGAACTATATTATCTGAGCCAGGGTCAATGCATTTAGTGATATTTTAACCATTTATTTTCACGTTTTGTCTGTAATACGTACTTTAAGAAAAGCATCAATGTCTCCCACAGCTGGAATGAAGTCTGGTATGAAAGGTTTCAGCTTATGGTCCAGTTCAATATTCTGAGGAGTGTACCTACATAAATAAAAATGTATTATAACCAGCTGATGTATTTATGACAGGATAACTAAACATAAAATTGGTTAAAAAATAATTTAAAAAAACACCATAGCCAATGTTGCTTTGTGTGGAAAAAATAGCATGGTGATTAACATATAGAGTTGGAAGGATTCAGCAGCAACAGGTAAGTCTTTAACCCACCGTGTGATGTATTGAAAAAGCTCTTTGATTTCAGATGAAACAGGAAGGTGGTCGTAGTCTGCAGGATCGTATGCCCTGGAAGTAAACAAGTATGTTGACAGAATCCTTATTTGGCTATATCACCCCCGGTTGAAAGTTGGATTGTGTTTGCTTTATATTGACAAAACAAGAACTCAATACCCGCCTTGGAATTTAATTTGTTGATAACTCATAATAACTCAAATCTCGTATTATTTCTAAGGTATAATTATATTAGATTAGATGCATGTAAAGAAAAACAAGCTCTCAATACCGATCTCTAAATTATTTCTTCTGTTCACTGATAAAGGCTTTTCTTTCTCCTCCCATCTAAAACTGACCTGCACATAAAGTCAGGCTCCTCGTCCTCTTTCTTCTCCCTACCAAAATACTGCTGACCTTCAACTGACAGTTGACTGTCAAATTGTTGCCTGCTTAAAGTGCACATCTTACTGGTTAGGAGCATTCGTAGATTAAGTACTTCATGTGGTTGAAGTTCTAGTGCTTTGTGAGCACCAATAACAAAACTAGGCACTTTGTTGCTTCCAAAGCAAGTAACTGAAGAAAACTAACCTGAACGCTGCTGTGACTTTCAATTAGTATAAGTGCGTATTTAAACTTTGCGTAGAGAAAGTATCAAACCCTGTATGCGCGGTAGGTTTGCGTGGACTACATGTGCATTTTTGGCGCAAAGCGCTCACCCCTCTAGAGCAGAACCCGTCTCGGCTTCTTCCTCATCAGACTCGGTCTCATCGGAATCATCCTCCTCCTCCTCTTCCTCATTGTCACTCATGCCGGGGTGGCTGTTAAGTTTCTCTTTCGATTTAGGCTAAACAACATGCAACATAAGTCTTATGTCATAGTACTGCGACGTGTTGTGTAAATCTGTGAAACCCTACAAGCCACAGCTGCAAATATTGGACCTTTCAGATGTTCTCGAATTAAAATGACATTTCAAAACCTTTCCATCATCCTCGAACTCATCACTGCTGTTGTTTGCCATTTCAAGCAGCTGCCTGCTCGTCTTTCTCGACACTAGTAGGATAAGACAACAAACACTGCAAAACGTTATTATTGTTTCTACACGTTTACCGTACTTACTACAACGTAGCTACGCTAAACTCTGAAAATGGGTTCTCCGCATGCATGGTATGTTGATAAAACGTTAGCTTGCTAGCTCGCACCTGTTCGTCGTGGTGTTGGGGTGTACACACTGGCTATTTCCTCTGCGTCGTTTACCTCCAAACACTCGTCGTAGGGTTGGTTAGTTATAAACTTGGTCTGATACAATAAAACATTCAGACAGGGTACAGTCCTGCACGGTACAGTACTGGTTGTCATGTTGGGTAGCCTAGCTATTATGAATAGCTAGCTAGGAATACACGTAAAATATTCAATACAAATATTAACATTTCCACGACCATGTTAAGAATACGTATCAGAATTATAATTGCAACTATGAGATATTCAATATTGGGACGCAAACCGTTAATATAGCACTCACCTTCTGGTCCTCAGCCTTCTCCATGAACTAATTTGTTGTCGCCAAGGGAAACGTAAACATTTAAGTCTCGCGATAGGAGCAAAAAACATTCTCAATGTTACCGTGGCGTTCATAAATTATTAATAGCCATAGACGTAGTAAATAGCCTACAAATTTAAGGTTCGGTAAACATTTCTTTGATTATGTTAACAATGTGGCAACGAAGACTTGTGTTTAGATGCCTGACCAAGCCATATTTCTTTATTACCGACAATGGCATAATATGAATACATATGGTGTAGATAACTACACATTGTAGTAACAAATAGGAGACGTGCTTAAAAAGTAATTATTACATTTAGAGGTTAAGAATTTGAAACGGACATTTCTTCCATACAATGTTTGCGGTCTTGCATAACCAGAACTTCACAACATGGTTGGTCAATTGACCCCCTACAACAGTGCAAATAACTGAGTTAAATGAGCAGTATTCCTGCAAATTGGGGTTCTGGGCACAACTACAATACAACATTTTATCCTTGACTACAAAGGTTACAGTCAGGTTGTTCTGAGTATAGTGTGCAGCTAGGCATCATTCATTCAACCAATGCAGAAAAACATTTTTCAAATGATGAAACATGTGGATAGCAAGCCAACTCTATTCTTGATGTAGAGTTTAGGGATTCCTTTTAGTCTGGATGAGGAAGTCTCTTTGCAGGTCTGCATCCAGGCTCGCAGCTCCTCCTCTGCTACCAGGGGGATCTGTCACCAAGGTCAGCTTGTTGAACACCCCGCGGCCAAAGTAGTCAGCCACCACAGAAAATCCATCGTTGGAGCACCGCAACTGAAAAGACCGATGGGGGACTTAAATTAAGGTCAGTCCAAATAATTATCATGTGCATCAGTTTAAGCAGTAGACATGCACACTTATCGTTTACTTCACTATCACGGTACAGTCCATGCCCACTTCAAAGCTCAGTGGGAGAATTGAAATAGTTTGAGGTAGGACTGCTACTATGGAATCAATAAACTAAGTATTCCAGAGAGTGTACATTTAAAAGTAGATGCTCTTTGGAAATCTTACCATTTACATTCTCTCCCCTCCAACCAGTGTGTGACCTGGCAACCTGAGCAAATGGCTAACCTGTCTGGAGAAGTGGTCGTGCAGGTCTCGTTTCTGGTCCTGGGCACGCAGCATGTCCATAACCTTGCGGTTCTCCGGCGCGCACGTGGGGCACTCGGCGTCACTCTCGGCGTAGCTGTCAAAGCAGTGCTGGTGGAAAGAGTGGCTGCACAGGAAGTGGACGGAGGGCAGCTCCAGGGGACTGTTGCACATGCTGCACTTGGTCTTCTGGAAAATCTTTGCACTTTGAAGAAAGCGTGTAAGAGGTTAGTAAATGTTAGATACCAATTGGAATCCAGTGTGGTCACACTGTCACTGTCATGTCTTTACAGTGTTGTGTGCTGTGGTGTCCCTGCCATGGGGTCAGTTTCATCATGCCTTGTCTCATCATACATTTGAGAGTTACATACAACAGAATTGGAAATTGGTTACTGCCAAAATATAAAAGAAAAGTATCTCCCCCTAAACATTTTCTTTATAATTGCACATACAAACCAAAGCTATAAATCCAATGTTAGATCTAACAGGATGCTTGAATCAAGAGGATCCCTATTCTAAAGCACTTTGGCCTCTCATCTATTCACTTTGAGGAGATACTGAGTAATGTGAAGGTGGCACGCAGCTAAGCATAGTAAAGCTGGCAGGAATGAACCATGATGAGGATTACCTGCTTCTTAGCTCCTGGATCTCGGAGCGCAGGTGGGCCGTCTCCTCACGGTACTGGCAGATCTTGCGTTCATCATCCTCAATTTGCTGGCCCTCCCGCTGCAGCTTGTTGATGAGGTAGTCTTTAATAACGGACAGCGTGGCCGTGGAGTTATGCGCCAGGGTCTGTACCACTGATATGATACAAACGAAAAAAGGAATGAAGGCTCCTTCGACAACTTTATTTGGTCAGAATGTGACTTGGTCTGGCAGTCATTAGTAGGATACGAACATACGTTTGATTTACATCTCAGACTGAAACAGAAACAAACTGGTCAGAGAACAAGATGGCCTGAAACTCACCCAGTAGCGGAGGCATCAGATTGTTCTGATCGATGTGTTGCAGAACTTCGCTTATGTATTCCTTACAGTCCTCCTCTTTCCGGGCAAAGTAGCCCAGCGCCTGCTCCCACAAGCACACCTCCTGGTCACCAAAACGCTTGCAGGCCTCTACCACTTTACTGTACTCCTCATTCTGCATGTGGTAGTGCATGATCTGCTGGTAGCTGAAGATAATCATTGACTAAATTAATATGAAAGAGTGGAGCTAACAATGTCAAGGGGAATTTTTCTATATGGCATATTACAAATGAGCAAAACCTGATATGTAATTTCACTTTGTATCAGATTCAACAGAATTATAGAGATTCTCACAGTTTGCCTTTTTCATAGAGGTAAAGGACCCCTTCTTTAAAGTTGTGCATCTGGCATAGCACCAAGGCTTTGTCAAACACAGTGTTGTCACTCCTCAGCAAAGACAGAGCTGCACCCTGGAGAACTTTCTTCCTCTGTCAGACAAGACAAAAACATCAGCACAAACAAAAACAGTCCCCCCCCCAAAAAGCTAAATATCACAAGAAATACATAAACTCAGCATATGAGAAGGTTTCAGTTGTAGAGATGAGAGAAGTGCTGTTTGGAGTGCGTGTAAAAGGCAGCAGTGCAGTGACCTCTGGGTCCTGTTCGTGAGCCCAGTCTTGCAGTCGAAGCTCCAGCAGGGTGTCATACACGCCTTGAGTAGAGAACGGTTCCACTTTTATCATGTGTTCCAGGAAGGCCCTCAGCTCCCTTGGGTTGTTGGCAAAGATGGGGATGAACTCTTCAGAGTTGGCCTGTGAGACAGGACGGAAAGAAGAAATATGTGCACCTTTCATTTAGGAAATACAAGGATCTTATGGCTGTCATCGATGACCACTATTACTTTGGTTTGTGACTAATTGCTCTCATATACCGTGATAAAACTGAGGTATGATGATGTTGCTATTCTTGCACAATTCCATAACCTAAATGATGTAATTCTGTAGTTGTCGTTTCATAATATTACATTGTATTATTAGTAAAGAACTAGTCCTTCTGGTCCTGATTACCTGCTACTCTTACTATATGCAAGCTTTCTGTACGTTACTGTGGGCAAAAGTGTGCTAAATGAATAAAAATGTTTGTCATTGTTTGCACTTTTTCAGACCTTGTTGGTTAGGCCTCTATCCAGACTGTCCACTTCGGTAGAGTCACTGTTGGGCTGGTAGTTGGTGCAGAGACCCTTCAGCAAGAGCGTGGTGTCCTCAGGAACATGGTGCATTAATGTCTTCCCATAGCGCTTCATGTTGCTCTCTGCTTGCTCAAAGGGCAGCCGACCAATGTATCGCAGAGCTTCCTGGTAGTTCTGAAGCATTGAGATGGAACTTAAGCATTAACATTACCACTATGAAGAAAAGTGTAATATAGATTCATCATTGCTTTAAAGATGATTGACATTTAATTATTTTAGTCATGCAATAGCATGAATCAGTGAGGCAATTTAATAAAATAAAGAACAATCTGGTTATGGTATGGATCTGAACACAATATTGCTCCACAAGACAATTAGTATTACTCAAGTACAATTATTAAAGCCATTATTATTAGTTTTTTACCTTGAGATCTTCCAGCTGGATCTTCAGGTACCATTCGTGGTGCATGTGTCTCTCGGCTAGGAAGACAGCATGGCGGTGGTAACCAGCCTGGCGCAGGACCTTGATAGCAATCTCTACATCAAAGTGGACTTCACTCTCACTGCTCTGTCAGGTATAAAAAAAACACTAAAGATATCAGCACAATTATGCACGGCAATATTTTCGATTTCCACATGGGCAAAAAAAACAAACATGCTAGCCTTAATAAACTCTTCTAGCTTAGAGCTGTCCTTCAGCTTGGTGTAGCAGTTGAGCAGCAGGGTGGTGTGGTCAGCGTTGGCTAGGGACAGCCTGTGCAGTGCCTGCAGGTAGGCCGTCAAGTTGTGGATCCTCTGGGCATCTAGGAACTTCCGAATTACATACGAGGGCTCCAATTTCCCAATGGTGCTTAAGGAAAGACACAATGTAAATACTGGCATGCAATTCCCAGCTGTCAGTAAATATTGGCAAATGAAACAGTAGGTTTGGTTGAAAAATTTGGTTATTAAAGAGTTATTATTCTGCTTTGCTGTCTAGCTGAGCAGGCCGCATAACTGGGCAACACTTAACATCAAAGTTACATGAAATACCATGAAGGTACATTGCAATACCTATAGTAGCACTATTGGTACACAGAAAATGTGTCATTATGCATTTAATAAAACCCACTACATTATGGGTTACCAGTACAAGTTAATACACAAGTAAAACCTGTATGGAAAATGGTAAAACAGATAAATGGTTGCTAACGGGAATCTTGTTTTTGTATCGTAATTTTCATCGGCTCCTTTACAACATCCACACACCCTACATATTCCTACCTCATTCTGTGCCATCTAACACTTTAAAACTCTATTCCATTATGCTAAATACAATTTAACAATATAGCAATTACTATGGAAATGCAATGTTTTACTACATGTGCTGCTATGTCTACACACTATATGTGCTACTACATGGTAATTAAAGTACCTTGACCATGAAGTGTTGTTGACCAAAATGTGTATCGATCGACGGTGTGCTTGTCTGGCGTCCTTGTGCCTTACCGGATGTACTGCTGTATCGCTCCGTCATGGTCTCCTTTGTTGTAAAGGTGGTCACCATACTGTCTGAAGATCTCCGACAAGCCGTCATTGTCTAGGTGTTGGCTTTTAGCCAAGTTGATGGCCATGACAAATAGGTTCTTCTTAAAGAGCATCTGGACGCGGAGAGATTGATTGAGAGTCTTGCTCTGGGGGAAAGGGATGGACGTAAACAATCGTACCATCATTGGAGCTCACCTCGAGTTTGGTTTGAGTATCTTTCTCCTGCAACACAAACATCTTGCCGTCTCTAGTCAGGATATAGAACGAGCCCCACTCTGCCAGCACATCGACGATGTCATCGAAAGAAGCACTGTAAGCAATGAACTTGTTGTCCAGGTCATAAATGCTTAGGATTTGCTTCTCAGACGGAGACGTCTCTCTGCTCCCAAATCCAGGCCTGAAAACATGTCACCACAACACGTCACCACAGCACGTCATGAACCTTAGTCATGAAAACTCACTGAAGGCACTTCCTTTTGAAAATCATATGGAAGGGAAGTTTGTGTTTTTATAATTAATAGCTTCTCGCTAGACAGGCTTAAAACAAGCACCCTTCATTGAAATCGATTGTAGAGGTTCAGCACACAGGATTCTCCTTACTTGTTGGGTGACTTGGTGTCTCTGGTGAGGAGTAGGAGGTAGCCTCTGTGCCAATGGGCCATTATCTTGTGGCCGTCGAAAGCAAAGCAGGGCCCTCTCTCATCGGGCTGGTACAGGTACACACACTCATTGCCTGCTACTAGAAACTGCGAGTCCTGGGAGGGGTCGGTGAGGGAGGAGCAACGCAAAGCACAGCCATGCGTATCCAGCTCTAATTTGGGGTACTCCTTGACCGACAGAGTGTAGCACTAAGCAGAACAATGAAAAACAACAAAAATCTGTGGAATGTCCGACGATAAGGATTCAAATTCAAATGGAATTTCACAATACAACTCAAACGTTTTTGAGGAAACTCACATGAACTTTTTCCAAAGTGGCCACAAACAGATTAGTCACCTTGCTTGCCTGACGGAAAGCTAGGCCTGTAATGGGACAGGTGCCCTCGTGCAGAGTTAAGGTTTTACTATGTCTGTCCCTGGTAATGTCACCCTTGGTCAACACCACACTTCCATCTGTGAATCCTGAAAGCACATACTTTGCAGTCATCCATTTATGATAAGTAGCACATTTGTCTAAATGAAAGGAATACCTTCTTGTAAGGAACTACTGGAATGCATCTTACCAATGGCCATGAAGTTGAGGTTCTCATGTACGCTCAAACAAGAAACTTCAGTTGGCTTGTTCCCAGGAATAGCTGGAAATATTCTTGTGCACAAAGGATTCCCGCTGTCTCGCTTGTCCAGGTTCCATACTTTGACCTGTAAAACAAATACTCTTGATTCTGATTCCTTGTCATTTAAAAATTTTTTGCATCACTGAAAGATAGAGTCCAAGAAGAGCTGCTAATGCAACTCAATCAGTATTTTGTGGTTATTAAAGTAACGCCTTGACACTTGCCAGTGGGTTTATTCCTGGCTCATCCTGGCCAACTGAGACCAGAATGCTGTGCTGCTTAAGCTGATAAAGGTGTGTTACTCGGAGTTTATACGCCTGGAAGGAAGTCAACTGCAGGGAGCGTGTCAAAAACCAGATCTGACCATCCATATGTAATACTTTCAGGGTCACGGCTCAAATAACAGTGAATATGAGGATACCAATACTATACTTTTACATTACATTATGATGCCATAGCTACATCGACAGAAAAATCGGAACGACTCATTCCTTATCATGTCAACAAATCATCGTTTTCGACACTTGGTAACTCAGAAGGTTAGTTTCTAATTACATACAAAGTAGGTTAATCAGATCGGACGACGCTATATTGTGAGGTCGCAGTATTGGGGGAAGTTCGATGTCAAAAAACACAATTCATATAGTGCGACGATCGACATTAGCTTGTCATCTGGTCTGTCGAACCAAAACAACTGACTTGAACACTAGCTCTGCTTGAGGAAAATATACAGCGATACTGGCAACGTTTGCTTTGAAAGGATATCTCCAATAACAATGTGTCCTCTGCCCGAATCACACGCCGAGATTCCAACGGGGAGTACGAAGTTTTTCCCATTATCTCCAGCATCTTTTACTATATCTCTATCAAAAAAGACAAATCTCCTCCACTGTAAAAATGCTGCCATTTCTTGCTAACGATGCTAGGTCACAGAGTAAGTCATGTGATAATCACGTGATAATCACACAAGGAAGCCTCCTCGATAATTTTGTTCAAACTGAGAAAAGTTGTGTACGTAAATCTATATTAGTTATTCACATTCTTTTATATGAAATAAGGGAGACTTATTAACTATTAAGTAGTGAAAGGCAATGACACTACGAAATAAAAGATGAGAAACATTAAGATGCATAATATTGTAGGATCAACATGACACCAACTGGTATTAACTCATATGTATACAAATGTCGGAATTTGTTTCATTTGTCTTCATACAATTTACGCCAATTTATTGAACGTGGACCTATGACATGAGCAATCCTTTTTTTTGCACTTAGCTCTTTGCACGTGGACCTATCACCAACCTGTGCGTGCGGCAAAGAAGGCGGGTTCTGCGGGGTGGAGGGTCATCGCTGCATTCGCAGTACACCGGATAGTGTGGATCCAATGAGATCACGCCGCGTTCTGGGCCCTATGGTGAGAGCAAGCCGGTTATAACTAGGGAAATACAAAATCTTTATTAGTGTGACTCTGACCCGGTTTTAGGTTCGAGCAAAAATAGTGAACTATAACACGCAGACCAGTCAGTCAAGAATAGCTACAACTATTGAATGTTATCCTATTTTTAATCAAGTGTAAAATAGGTAGCTAGCTAGCCAGCTAACCGTTCAATGGTAAGTTGAGTTCTGTCATGCCTTTGTCATCATTGCATTTGTTAGTAGATACATTTAATTGATTCAGGGTTGTTTTATATTTAACGGTAAGGCGAGCTAGGTTGGACTGAAGTGATTTAGTTTGATGCGAGATCAGCGTAGATGGCAACTGCATTTGCAAACATTTGAAATGTAAAAGTCCTGTATTTAAAGGGATGTTTTAAGCCAGTGTGACTATGACTAAACTTGTTCTACCAACATAATGTACCTCTACTTAAAACACTTCTAGCACAGAAGCAGGCTAACTCTGCCTTGAATGATTGCTGACGCATTACCTGTTTCAATAATGTTAACATGCATACGTCATTGGCTCTAGACGTTTCCACACTCAAGTGTAGTGCCCTTTGTCGTATTGCTAGTCATGCCATAAGACAAAGTTATCCTACGAACTTACTCATAGGTTTATTTGGTAATGAAAATGTTTTGGTACCGTTTGTCTGTCTTGTCATCATGTTTTTACCCTAATAACCCATCAGCTATCCTGCCGACTAATTGAGACAGTCGGAAAGGATACAGTTACGTTGGAATACAACCGCTGCATTAATGGCACGTGTGGGGAGGCTTCCATACAATCTGGTGGGCGGGATCAGGGCAAATAAGATCTATTGCACGGTACTAATTATAAGACATGGCACCAAGCACCTGAAAAACTTCCGCACGCTTTCCCCCCTAGGGCCGAAGATGTTAGTAACAATGCAAATTAGACTATCTCGATATAGGACCTCACATCGTTTCTCCATTCATCTGTATGGAAACGTCTAAGTATTGTATGTATCTTCAGTTCCGTCAGGGATTGCCATTTTGGAGCATTTAATGTTGTGCGAACATTTTTTCCAGGTAAAAATGGGGAGGAAGATGACGGTATCTGCTCTCATGTGCCTTGTTTTGGCATTGCTGCCTTCTCACACAGGTATGACAAGTATAGTATAATTCAAAACGATTACAAATTGCTCCTAACCTTATTGACTGAGCTGACATCCAATGGTTGAAGATGTATTCACGATCCAAAAAGATTGACTAATAATGGTATCTTTTTGCAAAACATCTAACAATTCATAATTACAATTAGCAATGTTCTTCTTGCAACTCAGACATTTTATCTTCTCTTATTTTATGTTTTTCTTATTTCCAGCCTCTGTAGCAGTCATGTCGGTCGACTTGGGTAGTGAATGGATGAAAATAGCAATAGTTAAACCTGGCGTGCCAATGGAAATTGCTCTGAACAAGTAAGTTTTACCATATAAAAATGTCATGAAATAAGGGTCTGAGCTTGTAGCAAGTGTTTCATTCATTTTGAGCATACTTGCTGATAGTTTTCAAATATTGAGTAACTGATGTATTGTCTGCTTAATTTGTGATGCTACTGTTTGTTGTTATTATTTTGTCTGCCAAATATTTGCCTGCTCAATTGATTTAAATGGTCTCTCTTCCCTGATTACCTTAGGGAATCGAGGAGAAAAACTCCAGTTGCTGTGTGTTTGAAAGAGAATGAGAGACTTTTTGGAGATGGTGCATTAGGAGTGGTAAGATATATAGATATAGATGGATATATCTCTATAGATATCTATAGATATATATTCTATTGAAACAATTTGTGTATTTTTTTTTATTTTTTTTTTACAATTTTGGAAGTGTGGTTCAGTCAAAGTATTACACTTTGAACTTGGGTCAGTACTACTTTTTCCACTTCGGTCTGAAATAAAAGTATGCAATGTAACCAAATATTTTTCTCTTTCCTCTTTAGTCGGTGAAGAATCCCAAGTTTGTTTACAGGCATCTTCAGTCCCTGCTAGGTAAGAAGCATGACAACCTCCAGGTGTCACTTTACAAGAAACGTTTTCCAGAGCATCAACTGCTAGAGGAAGAGAACCGTGGCACCGTTTACTTCAAAAACATGGAGTAAGTTTTGTCTGACCATTTTCACTTGGCTCGATTTCAATTGGCAGGTTCTGTCTTCTATCATATAAATTATTGTAAAGACAGGACTGCATGATTTTGACATGCATCAATGTAGAGCACATGGGCCCATTTGAATGATTAAGAGAAGACATGGTGCTTGATGGCTGAACAGGGTGCTATGGTGTGTGATTATAGTTAGTTGACTAGGCTACAGTAATGCAAACTTTCTTTTATGTGGTTGCTGTCACACAGAGAGATGCAGTACACCCCAGAAGAGTTACTTGGGATGGTTTTGAACTATTCAAGTAGTTTGGCTCAGGACTTTGCCGGTTGGTTTGTTTTGCAGAATGTTATGTTATTAGAAACCCCTCTGTGCGGAAGTAGGACATAAACACTGACAAGTTTTTTTTTTTGTTTGAATTTGTCTATTTACAGAGCAGCCCATTAAAGATGCAGTTATCACCGTTCCAGCCTTTTTCAATCAGGCCGAGCGTCGGGCAGTCTTGCAGGCTGCCCAGATGGCAGGGCTGAAGGTCCTACAGCTCATTAACGACAACACTGCTGTGGCCCTGAACTATGGAGTGTTCCGGAGGAAAGACATCAATAGCACAGCACAGGTATGCTTCTACCATCACTTGCAAACTCTAGTGGCCATTAAGTTCCACTGCCAAAATCCAGTCGACCTAAGAGTCCATTTTTCTCTCTTATAGAATGTGATGTTCTTTGACATGGGCTCTGGCAGCACTGTGGCCACCATTGTAACTTACCAGACGGTGAAGACCAAAGAGGCAGGCGTTCAGCCACAGCTGCAGATACGGGGAGTAGGGTGAGTCCAGGCAGTTTGTAGGTGGGCCAACACTGTTACAATACTCAACACTGGGCAACCTCCTATACCTACTAAGACCAACAAGAAATGCATACACTGTATATATTTTATTTAATAAATGTTAGGAATGCACTGATAACTGTATATTAGGAAGCCAATAACCAATATATGCTAATAAATACAAAACCTGAGTCAGACAAAAACAAAGGGCAAACAAATACAGTAGCTTTTATTAAACCTTGTGTAAAACATGTTAAACATCTTTCTTTTACCAAAATGATTTTTTACATTGTTAAGTAGGGTTAGTTAAAGTTGACAATTAAAAAGTCCTATGTCTGACTTTCTTTTACATAAAGTGTATAAGTGTATACCCTAACCTTGAAATTAAAAAAAGTGGTTCAGCAAGAGGAAATAATCATTTGTCAGCATTTAATTTATTGACCACATTTTGTTATCAATAACAACAAAAAAGCTAATCTAATTGGATTTTTTTATTTTTTATTGTATTATATTTTTTGGAACAGTGTCGGTACTTTGAAATGTTGTGATTACCTTAATGGCTTTGTGCAAAAGATCTATATCAAGTTTTGTAATGATAAGCTAATAAAGTCAGTAAATTTCTTATTTTAGAAAAAAATTCAAAATGGCCAATATGGCCAACATTTCCAAAGTTTCATCTCCATATAGTAAACTGATGCAGAGTTATGGCCTCACATCTGCTTGGTGTGTTCTTTATCAAATCATTTGCAAGTTATTCATGAACAGTGTTAGCCTGGTCTACCAGACTCTTGTACATTTAATTTGTGCATAAAATAGTACAGAAGCAAAATGAAAATTGAGCAGAAGTACATAGGACGACAGAGCCAGGCAAGAATGGTGTGACTAATTAATACAATTGAAATGTTTTGGTCAGCATAGTCTGAAGATTTTCTAATACTATTTCCATGAAAATCAGAGCAAAAGCCTTGGAGTTCGAAAAAGTAGGTCTTCCAGAATTCTAAATGGCGGAAAAACCTTAATGATAAAAATTACATCATAAATGTTGACAATTTTATTGGATCCTAAGGAATCCAATGATGTCTCACTTTGGAAAATTGGTTAAACGTTTCAAAAGTTGTGCAAACATACCTTCAACTTGGACCCCTTGGAGACAATACAGTGCTCTCGAGGTTTACATGAAACTGAAATTGTGAAAATTATAAGTAGACTGTCCCACAGGAGTGCGCCTAATCGCAACACCTTTAAAAAAAAAAAAAATTTTTTTTAAGTTTTTCATACAGTTCTATTGGCTGCCAGACTCCTTGATGATGATGATGATGATGATGATGAACAACAAACAAACCAATAGGTTCCCTAGTAGCTTCGCTGATTGGCCCCTAATAAACATGTATGATCTGAAGCTGAACTTTCTGACGATTTATATCATATACCCCTAATCTTTTTCTGATTGAATTGACCAAACCTTCCTCACAAACCCCCAAAATTGCTCACTGCCATAAATCAGAACTGCTGCCTCCTTTCTGTATGCACACTCACCTAGCCTAGCTTTGGTGTTGTCTCCAGGTTTGACCGTTCGCTGGGGGGCTTTGAGATGGAGCTGAGGCTCAGGGACCACCTGGCCAAGCTGTTCAACGAGCAGAAGAAGAGCAAGAAGGATGTCCGGGAGAATCACCGCGCCATGGCCAAGCTGCTTAAGGAAGCCCAGAGGCTGAAGACGGTGCTTAGTGCCAACGCTGAATTCATGGCCCAGGTGAATTGTTGTGATGCCACTGGCATTAACCTCTCCCCTCTTGAGCCTCCATCCGATTATCCTGCCTTCTAGCGCTCTTCCTTTATTCCTTGGTGCACTGGAATTTTGCCGGAAAGGCTCATAGGGAATGGCAGACATCCAGTGAACAGCAGGCTTTGTGCATTTGGTTCCCATATGGACTTTTCAATACAGCTTGATCTGCAGCTATGATATTTTATAATGAAACATTTTTAATGCATTTTGCTTACGGTGCTGCTGCAGTGAACTGACTGAGCACCATCTATTGGGCTCTTTATCTACCTGCCCAGGTGGTAGCACTGAAGAGAACACTCATGAAGTGACTCTGTTTGGGCCAGCAGCAGGAGTTTTAGGAGTACTGAATGCAGGCAGACAGTGGGGGATATTCAAGAAGAAAGAGCAGAGCGATTGTATGCCAGACTTTCCCAAATGTGGACTGAGTGCACATGGTACCTTCCGATTGGGAAAGGTAAAGTGCACACAATATTTTGCTCTTGTGTGAATGTTTCAGGTGGAAGGGCTGATGGATGACATCGACTTCAAGTCGAAGGTCACCCGTCTGGAGTTTGAATCCCTGTGCACTGACCTGTTTGAAAGAGTGCCCCGAATTGTGCAGGAGGCCCTCAGCTCTGCCGAAATGTCCCTGGTCTGTCAATTCTCCATCCTAGCTGTCCTTCCTAGCTACCATTTTATTCTGAAGCAAGTTGTCACCAGACCAACAGTTAAGAGAATGATGCTTTCTGCATGCCTTCCCTGATCCAACAGGATGAGATTGAGCAGGTTATCCTTGTAGGTGGAGCCACCAGAGTCCCCAAAGTTCAGGAGGTCCTCCTAAAAGCTGTGGGCAAGTAAGTGTTGGTCAATCTGCCATAATGGCAGAAGGGTGCAAATGTTGACTATGCTCAGAGAGATGTTTCCAATCATCTAGTTATTACTCTGTGGAATCACAAATACTAACATGGTTATTTGACACAAAGCAGTTTAGCGAAGGGCCTGGTGGTCACAACCACACTGGCCTTTTTTCGAAGTGTAGTTTTGTGCTTACTGTGTGTTGACTTCTTCTCTCAGAGAGGAGCTGGGGAAGAACATCAACGCTGACGAGGCAGCAGCCATGGGTGCAGTGTACCAGGCGGCTGCTCTGAGCAAGGCCTTCAAGGTCAAACCCTTCCTCGTTCGAGACGCTGCCGTGTTCCCAATTCAGGTAGTCTAAATCAGCCAGTCTAAATCAGCCTCTTGTTTCCCCATGTTAGAGCCAGCTATCTGCTGCTGTCTACCACAGAAAACTTCAATCATGTAACTGATTTAAACAGCATTAGCTGTTTGGATTCTCACACACCTGGCACCATCTCTCTCTCCTCTCAAGGTGGAGTTCACTCGTGAGTCGGAAGAGGAAGACGGAAGCAAGAGTCTGAAACATAACAAGCGTATCCTTTTCCAGAGGATGGCACCCTACCCCCAGCGCAAGGTCATCACCTTCAACCGCTACACCGATGATTTCGCTTTCTACATCAACTATGGAGACCTGAGTTTCCTGGGGCCAGAAGACCTCAGGTACATAATATTTCAACTAAGTGATGTTTTGACACAAACAATATGCCTATTTGCTGTTTATACCTTAAGGTAACTGTATTTTAGAACTTTCGGCTTTCATAGTGATTTAAAAATGCAAAAACCTCTAATTAATGAATATAGATCACGAATAACAAATGATCTATATAGATAAATCTATACATCTGTATAGATGGATAGATCTGCATCTAAATTAAAAATGCAAATGTCAAACAACTTCCATCCTGTCAATGTTCATGCAGCGTGTTTGGTTCTCTGAACCTGACCACAGTGAAGCTGTCTGGTGTGGGCAGCAGCTTCCTCAAACATTCTGATGCAGAGTCCAAGGGCATCAAGGCCCACTTCAACATGGACGAGAGTGGAGTCCTTCTGCTAGACCGGGTCAGTGATGTTGTTTAGTAACTGAAACATTTTGACATAGCCACACAGGCTATGATGATTCATTAATCACACAAAAAACAATCCTGACTCCTCCTTTTGGGGGTTTGGACATTTTTGGTTGCTGTTTTAGGTTGAGTCTGTTTTTGAGACTATTATGGAGGAGAAAGAAGAGGAATCGACACTGACAAGTAGGTTTGGTGCTTGTGTAAAAGACAAAATAACAATAAAAATGGCCTCCCTTCGCTTTATTCCATTTACAACTGCTCGCCCTTGTTTACTTGATGCCAGAACTGGGAAATACCATCTCTAGCCTTTTTGGAGGGGGGACAACAGAACCAAACGCAAATATGACTGAGCCAGTTCAAGTAAACCTTTTTTACTTTATCAATTTCTCATGCTTCTTCTGCAATGTACTTGTTGACACCCAAGTGCTCGTGCAAGCAGGATCTCATCCAATACATAATTCTTGAAATCCTTACCATCTGGTGTTTTTTTTTCTCCTATTTCTCCATCTCCAGGATGAGGAGGAGGTTCCCCCAGAGCCTGGGAAGGAGCAGGAAGAGCAGGGCAAGAAGGAGGAGGCTAGTCAGGAGGAGAATCATGAAGTCAAACGGGAGGCTGAGGAGCAGCCTTCAGAAGCACCAGACATGGACCAGGAGAAGGCTGAAGGACACAGCACCAATGGGAAACCTGGAGATCCACAGGTTAGCACACTGTGCACATTTATCTGTCTTGTTATCCAAATTCAAGCATGAGTCATCCAGAAAGCTGATGGAATGCCAAAGATACTAAATATCTTCAAGCAGGATGAGAAAGAAGGTGGCAAAACAGAAACCAAGGAAGAGGTGAAACCAGCAGAGGAAGAGGCAACTGAGAAGAAAGTCAAGTCCCAGAAGAAGGCCAAGATCTCTGAAGAAGTTACTGTAGAACTGCTGGTCAACGATATCATCAACCCTACCCTTGACCAAATCGACTCCTCCAAAAGAAAGTATGCAACATGCAATCTCATATGTGAATGGAAAAATATTTTGTCCATTGCATTAGGTTTTCTCAGCTCAAACTCAATGATCTGAGCTGCATTTTTGTTCTTCTAGGGTTATTATAGTTTGAGGATTTTTAAAAAGATGTTCTGATCCCTTTCAAGGTTACAAGACCTTACTGACAGAGACTTGGAGAAACACGAGAGAGAGAAGACACTAAACAGTCTGGAAGCGTTCATCTTTGAGACACAGGTAAAGATTTTTTTTTTAAAGTTTCTTGTTGACCTCACTGTTATCTGAAACAGTGGAAAATACATAAATTATAATGAATAAAAAAAGGAACCAACAAGTCTTTGGGTTGAGGGGTATGGTAGTGTTTAAATTGGTCAATATGGGGCACCCCAATAGTGACTTATACCACACCTGTAGGACAAGCTATACCAGGATGAGTTTCAGGCAGTAGTGTCTGAGGTGGAGAAGCAGGAGATTTCAGCTAAGCTGAGTCAGGCCTCTGAGTGGATGGATGAAGATGGCTATTCGGCTGCTACCAAAGAACTGAGGGAGAAACTGTCCGAGTTGAAGAAGCTGTGCAAGGCCATGTTCTTCAGGGTGGAGGAACGCAGGAAGTGGCCTGACAGACTGGCTGCCCTGGAGAGTATGCTCAACACCTCCTCCTACTTCCTAAGGTGAGGTCCCTGCTGGCCCCGGTGGTAACCGTCATTGTGATCTCAACAGGGTTTAAACAAGGCATTGGAATACTCTAATTGATTGCTAGAGTTCTGATTGATTGTTTATGATCATGTTTGAGATCTGCCTTTCTGATAATGTAAATTATTTTTAGGAGTGCTAAACTCATTCCTGAGGATGACCAGATTTTCAGTGAAGTTGAGCTGAAGACTTTGGAGAAAGTCATCAACGAGACGACAGTACAGTAGTTCTTTGTGTGGATTATTTTCTTTCTGTACATGGATTGTGCATTGGTATTCAACATTTGAAACACAAATCCATCTATTTTAATTCCTTCTTCCTCACAGACATGGAAGAATGACACTGTGGCGGAGCAAGACAAGCATTCTCCCACAGAAAAGCCTGTCCTGTTGTCAAAAGACATAGAGTCCAAATTAGCCTTGCTAGACCGTGAGGTCAACTATCTACTTAACAAGGCCAAGTTTGCCAAGCCCAAGGCCAAGCCTAAACCCAAGAACAGCACCAGTCCAGAGGGCAGCAAAGGTAACAGTACTGCAAAAGAGAAAATAATTCCTCAAACGGAGGGGGGCACAAAAGAAGGTAAGCGAGGGTAGAAAAACTAGTTCTGTGTGCACTTTTGAGTATTGAGTTATTTGTGCATTGTAATCTTCACTTTTTGCGTATTTAATTTTTATTTTTAAAGCAATTAATCTATATTTAAATGATCCATCTGACATCCAACAGAAGTGTCACCGGTTGAGGAGACACCCACCGAAGAGACAATTGGACAGGATTCAGAGCCAACCATAAAATCAAATACTTTGGATGAAACGAGTACAGGTACATCTGCCATGGCAAAAGGTTTTGCTGTAGGATCTGTCTGCATATGTACAGCAGTTTGGTGTGGTTGGACAGCCTTTTCTTTTAAATGTCCAAATGCGTTAGCTAAACCATTTTTTTCCTTTCAATTCACAGAAACACCTGAGAAGAAACTACCTAAAAACCACATAGAGGATGAATTATAACAACTGGAACCGAAAGGAATCATCTTGTTGTATTTATTGACAATGTTGTTACATTTCCTCTGTGCTTTGATTTAGTTTTTGCCCCACACAAAACACAAAAAAAACATGTAGTGGGAATGTGTTGGACTTCAAGACACGTTGACCATGTGCTGATTTACATTCGTTATCAGCACCTCCTCCTGTTTCATGTTTTTGCTTCCCTTGTCTGTGCTGCAGTGCTTACAAACCCTGGAAAACCAGCAAATGAAATCAACCCCAATAGCTCCTTTTTTTGAGTCACACCATTGTCTGCAACGTTGGAGAAAATGTTCAAACACTGTTAGGTTTTATTTATTAGCATGCATCGTCATTCTGCAACAAATAATGGTTGTCCAATACAGCTGCACGTTGCATACTGTGTAACAAAGGACCAACTCCGCTGAAGTGCAGCAGTGTTTAATGTTCTGGTCAAAAAGGGTTGTAAATTACTCATCATGTGCTGTTATCTTCAAAAGTGTCTTTGGTTCACAAAGGACAAATGGCTATTGTGCAGTTTTGTATCATTTTAAAGCCAGTTTGTATATCTTGAAGTGATAATGATGCCACTGCTTGATGAGAAATGGTTTGTTATTAGAAGAAAATCCTTCAGAATGCCTCAATGTTTCTTATAGTACATGTTGGGCTCAAAAAATAAAATGGATAATACGTTGGATTTTGTAAAGGAAAGAATGACCAAACCTCTTTAAATTAGATAGAAATTGACATGGTTTGGCCATTAAAATAGAATTGATACTGCCACGGTGTTGCTTATGCAGTTAGAATTTACCACTGAATTGGAATGAGCTTAGCTCATATTACTTCTGTCTTTCACTCCTGATACGATTTTAGATATTTTTCCCAATTTCAGTGACCGATTTTGAGTTAAAACATTTTCAGTTTGAACCATAGGACAGCTTTACTGACAGGAAAATAATCATATGGTTATCATGCCTCATGAGGTGCTTGGCTCAAGAAGTGCAGTTTTGGTTTTGCGTTTTACTTTTGGCCTACCTCTTCCCTTGGGACAGATTATCAGAGGTTGGATCCTTGGATCTTGATCTTTTACAAATGAGAGGAAATGGGTGACTGGCTTAGATCAGTAAGCATTATCTGGGTTGTTTACACAAATAATTGTACAAACTTGACCAAAACACGGATATACCACAATTTATAATGCCATAAATATACAAATCCTTCAGAATATAGCCAATCTAAAATGTGCCCAGTAAATACTTAACTTGTTTATCACCTTGGATGGCTGGATTGTGGGCAGAAGACGATACTTTATTGTGAGTGGGAGATGCCAATGTTTTCTTTCAAAAATGTTAATAATAAAGGTTTTTTGTTTTTATGTCTGTTCCTTAATATTTTTATTAATTCATTGAGCTCTTCACATTAAATATCTTCAAAATCTGTTTGAAATAATATACCCAAGTGGACATATTCTGCACAATAATGACCCAGAAGCCATCACAAACAAGTATAAAGTAAATGTCAACAGAATTTAGATAGTTACATTTTTATTAAGCAAAATCTGTTTTAGTTAAAATGATTAAATGTTTATGTGGTTAAATGGCATAGGTCTCAATATATTGAGATTGTAAAATAAGTAATAGTAATAGGTACAAAATGCCCCTTTACAGTCCACCACAAATTTGAGTTCAGATATGCAGCACCATCACAGCAGTAATTGAATATTTTTCCTAAACCCACTCTTGTACTAATTTCATAGCAGTCATTCCAGAAGTTTAACAGGAAGAAACAATTATACTCTTTCTGTCTACCTAAACAACACTTGCAAATGTATATCATATCAAGCATACAGCACTGCTGTGACTTTTTGCAAAACTGCTTTTGTGCTCTTTTTGGGCTTTTGTTATCCCTGCCATTGAGATATTTGAATAGTTTAGTTTCAAGTTCCATGTCCATTGTCTTTGTTTAGTGAATGAAAGCAATACGGATCTATTGAAAGTCCAAGGATCATTTACAACTTGTCTTAAAATATAATTGTGTCTGTCTATGTAAACTGGACATTAATTGTCAGCCAAAACAGGAAGTTACATTGACATTCAAATCTAATGTTAAATTAAAGAACAAAATGGTACACATGCATATATGTGGAGTTTGATCATTCATAAATTAATGTGGTCTCCATCTGAGAGATTATAAATTAAAACCAGCATCACTTCAGGGGAGTACGATGAAGCCTTGAACAGCCATAATCGACTTCATTCTTGCAAGTAGAGTATGCCTTTCTGTACCCAGCCTTGCTTTGAGACGTACATTTGGAAAGTTATGAATCCAGCCAGAGTGAGGAGGAGAGCACCTATGATCCCGGCTACTATAGCAACTCCCTGTCCTTGTGCATGTTTGTTGACTTGTGTATCCACTGCAGAAACAAGCAGACATTATTAGACAACTGGGTGGATTTTAACTTGGCAGGTTTGTTAATCATGCACTTGTATGCAACAAAATAGTTTGACTTGGCCCATTTTGTTAACTGAACCCACGGTAAAATGGCTAAAGGTACAACACATATATCCTCTGACATGGTTTTAAGTTTTAAGTTTAACTTTATCTGAAGATTCTGTGATAGGGACAAAAGAATCATGCCCACCCATGCCCACCCATCCTCACCACATTCTACAGGGGCACCATTGAGAGTGTGCTGACCAGCTGCATCACTGTCTGGTACGGGAACTGCACTGCAGCAGACCGCAAGACCATCCAGCGAACAGTGAACACAGCTGCGAGGATCATCGGTGCCCCTCTCCCCTCCATCCAAGACATTTTCCACACACGATGCTCCAGCAAGGTTAATAGTATCGCTAAGGACCCCACCCACCCCTCCCACAGCCTCTTCCAGCTCCTACCATCAGGTAGACGGTTCCGGAGCATCAGAGCCCGCTCTGCCAGACTGATCAACAGCTTCTTCCCCCAGGCTGTGAGAGCCCTGAACTCTTCAGGGTCTCTATGACTACCCACAAAATAACTAAGACTATCGGAAAACTTGCACTAGTCACTCACCTACTGCACTATTCACTTTCATACACACTGCCGTGTGTACACAAACTGCACTAAAGACTCTGTAATAATATGTATCTATTCTTCGCACATGTACAATACTCTTTGCACATGCATGTATTCGTACAGTTTGTATAGTTTGTGTCCTGTTTAGTTTATGTATAGGAAAATTGTTATATTTATTTTAAATTGTTTGTTGTTTGTCTGTACTGTTGTATGCCTGTACTTCTGTAGCACCGTGGCTCTGTGAGGCACGACATTTCGTTCCACTGTATGCACCCGCATGTAGCGGAATGACAATAAAGCACAACTTGAACTTGAACTTGAACTTATGAAATTAAATTGATCTTGACTGTTTCCCTTGAAGGGTTAAGTATAGAAAGAAAACATTTGTACTTTTTGTACTCATTTGTCATTATAAATCTGAATAATAATATAAAGATTTGGCCAAACATAATATGCCTACCTTCAAACTCTATAAGATCAGCTGTAAAAGAGAAAGAACAAATCTCATTCAGGTGCGTCGCCAAGAATTTTAGGCCCTACATAACAAGATTGCACTGGGCCCCTAAAAATACATTGTAATCATTATTGACTGTTTGACAGCTGTGATGTAATTTACCACTAATTCAGAAAACATTGGTGAGTATGTAAAGTTATCTGTAAATTGTTACTGTGCCTTCATTCTTTTGATGAAGAGCCAATGAATGTTGGAGCATCCCTGAATGTTGAGACGTCATTGCACGATGGACGGTCAGACTCTCACCGTTGTCTACTCGTGTGCTAATGGGACCAGAGCTGACTGTGGCTATGTCCCTCTCCAAACTGCTTTTGGTTGGAGAAATATCACGCCTCCTTCTGTTTGCAGTGCAGTTCTGAATGAAGGGTTGGGGAGTGGGGTTTTAACATGAAAATGGTCTACAACATAAAACAATTAACACCCTTTTTTCTTGATGCAAATATTAATATTTGAGTTTCCGAAGTCAACAGAACTATCATTTTGGCATTCAAATGTATGCATTGGAATGGATGTAAAATAATTTACATTTCTATTCGATCTCTATGGACTTTCTAAGATGTTGTCATGGTAAGAAACTTAAAACTTGTATTTCAGGTGACAGACAACTCATAATGCAATATCAATTCTAATCTATTCATTTCAGAAACTGGGTCAAAAAGCGTCTTACGTCCAATCTGTTGAAGTTCTTGTATTAGCAACTGACCTGTTGCAGGGAGCTACAAACAGAGGTCTCACACAGTCTGGCTGAACAGTGGAGGTAGAAGGTTGACAGCGTCCTATACTGGTGTTGAACAAACCGAAAGGCCTCAAAGGAGAATCGTGCTACCTGCTGTTGTCCGTTCACCCCTATTACTGTCTGCCCATCGCGGTTACACCTGAGAGACAGAGAAAAGGTTTTGCATTACAATTTCCTTTACATTATGAAATATATTTAACAGTCAATAATATTTACCATACAACCAGTTATTGACTCATGTTATTTAATAAACTAGTGCACTGTACCTATGATGCCGTCGGTGCTGAAGATATCAGTGAAACACAAAATTACAGATCACTTGAACTATAGATAGTGTACAGTGAGGGGGGGGGGGTTGATCTGCTGATCTTGTACATTTGCCCATTGATAAAGAAATAATCAGTATATCATATAGATTTTACTGGTAGGCTTATTTGAACAGTGAGAAACAGAATGACCACAAAAATCAAGAAAAACGTGAGAATGAGCACATGTGACAGATGTGACAGAGTCTGGAGATGCCGTGGAGAACGTTCTGCTGCCTGCAACATCCTCCAGCATGACTGGTTTGGCAGTGGGTCAGTCATGGTGTGGGGTGGCATTTCTTTGGGAAGCCGCACAGCCCTCCATGTGCTCACTTGAGGTAGCCTGACTGCCATTAGGTACCAAGATGAAATCCTCAGACCCCTTGTGAGACCATATGCTGGTGCGGTTGGCCCTGGGTTCCTCCTAATGCAAGACAATGCTAGACCTCATGTAGCTGGAGTGTGTCAGCAGTTCCTGCAAGAGGAAGGCATTGATACTATGGACTGGCCCACCCGTTCCCCAGACCTGAATCTAATTGAGCACATCTGGGACATCATGTCTCGCTCCATCCACCAATGCCACGTTGCACCACAGACTGTCCAGGATTTGGCAGATGCTTTAGTCCAGGTCTGGGAGGAGATCCCTCAGGAGTTCATACACCACTTCATCAGGAGCATGCCAAGGCATTGTAGAGAGGTCATACAGGCACATGGAGGCCACACACACTACTGAGCCTCATTTTGACTTGTTTTAAGGACAGGTTTTCCACTTTAATTTTGAGTGTGACTCCAAATCTAGACTTCCATGGATTAATACATTTGATTTCCATTGATAATCTTTGTGTGATTTTGTTGTCAGCATATTCAACGATGTAAAGACGAAAGTATTTATTAATATTATTTTGTTCATTCAGATATGGATGTGTTATTTAAGGGTTCCCTTTTTTGGGAGCAGTGTATGATTGAGTTATTGGTGGCAAACCCCTTGTTGGCAATCACAGAGGTCAGATGTTTCTTGTTGTTGACCACCAGTTTTGCACACATCTCAGGAGGGAGTTGGTCGAACTCCTCTTTGAAGACCTTTTCCAAATCATTAGGTTTCGGGCTGGTGTTTGGCAACCTTTAGCTCTCTTCAAAGATTTTCTATGGATTTGAGGTCTGGAGACTAGCTAGGCCACTGCAGGACCATAATCTGCTTCTTCTTGTACCACTCCTCTATCGCCTTAGTCATGAGTTTTAGGTCAATGTCATGCTGGAATACCTATCCAAAACACATTTTCTCACTAAAGATTTGATGGGTACATGGCCCTGTCAATAGATCCTTTAATGCGATAAAGTTATCCCTTTAGCAGAAAAAACCCCAGAATGCATCAGGTTTTCACCCTTGTGTTTGACAGTGAGGCTAATGTTCTTGGGAATCATAGGCAGCATTCCTCCTCCAAACACAAGTTGAATTGATGCCTAATAGCTTGATTTTGGTCTCATTCAACAATACCTTTCACCCAGTTCTCTTCTGTATCATTCAGATGTTTATTGGCAAACTTCACAGTCCTTCACAGCGCAGTGTGTTACCAACTGTTTTCATGGTGACCATGCTCCCAGCTGCCTTGAGATCATTGATGATATTCTCTTGTGTAGTTTTGGGCTGATTTCCCACCATTCTCAAGATCATTGGAATTCCACAAGATGAGATCTTGCATGATGCCCCAGACCGAAGTATATTGACAGTTCTTTTGTGCTTTCTTTCTTGGCGATGGTTTTGTAGCACAATCCAGGCTTGTATAAGTCTTTAATCTTGTCCCTGACAACCTTGGACAGCTCTTTGGTCTTGGCCAAGGTGGAGAGTTTGGAATTTGATTGATTAATTGCTTCTGTGTCTTTTAGATAAGTAACTAACTAAGAATATAGCTGCAAGCAGTGATGCGGGTTCCTCCTCAAAATGGCAAATATTATTAAAATTGTGCATTGCAGAAGATCAACCGTTAGAAAACAAGAGAGCAAGACAAATTCATGCATGGAAAACAACTGGCTCAAAAGTGATTCAAATTCAAGAGTTTGAGGTTGCAAGTCAGACTGTCTGCTACGCATCAATGAATATCTATTTTGTCTTGTACATTTACAATAATTTGACTGGGTTGCTGCTGTTAAGAATAGCTGACTCATAGTGCTTTGAAAAAGTTGTTTGGTGTGCCATAAGGGAATTTAAAAAAATGCCTAGCATCAGTGGCGATATGTCCTGGTTTGAGGTTACCGAAATGAATTTGCGGAACAGGCAAGGGATCCAACTGAACAATCAATATACTTCATTAGAGCTAACTCCATCATGTATCTGAGACTACCATGCGAAGACTACAAGCAGCTATCTACTGCGGTGAACCTTGGCTTGTTTTGCAGTGGTGTGCACAGTCTCGCTAAACAGATGATCGGAGTGTTATGATGGGCTCAAATAAACACACATTACTATGTTTTACAACCGGAGGATTGACCAGAAGATTAGAAACTGTCCTTTCAGAATAAAAAATTAGAAACTATGCCTCTGAATGGTTTTGAACCAACAACCATTATTAGCACATCTCAGCCAACCAAACCATTGCAGGACCTGGCTCAGTAAGTTCAATAACTGGATAAAAAAATAAGACTTTTCTCCAATGGCAAGCATTGCAAGATTTGGTCAAGTTCAAACAGCTGTAATTAGATCACATTTTGACATATCAAGGTAAAACCTAAAATACAAAGACCTAACTGCTCCACATCTGCACACAATTTCCAATCAATTAGACCTTTGATTTAAGAAGAGAGTCATGTTAATGGTTTTCCCAAGATTGCACTGTACAGAATAATCTATCATGGCGGACCTTATAGGTCCTTGAGGCTTTTTTGTTCCTCATTAATAATGAGGCATGTACACAAAGTTTCAGAAGAATTAGAATTATGGGGCGCAAATGCCAACACTTTAGTCTGATGTAGACCATATTTGATGTGGAGGTACCCACTAGCCTATAGTATCCGTGTGCCAAATTAGAACATTTCTGACCGGGGACTTTTTGAGATATTGGGGCACAAGAAGAATAATAACAAGAAAGGGGAGAAGAAAAAAATACGGACGAACACAGTAGGTTCTTTCCTACTGGAGGAACCCTAATAATAAGAATAATAAGAATAATAACTAAAACAATAGGTTCCCTCCCATTACCTATGTAAAAAAACCTGGGGTTAGAAATCTTTCTGATTGAGAGGAAGTCAGGATTGTTTCACTCATTAAAATGCAAATCAATTCAAAACAATGTTGATGTGTTTTTATGGATTGTTGTTGTTCTTATTCTGTCTCTCACTGTTAAAAGAAACTTAACAGTCAATTATAGACTGATGGCTGCGGTAGGCTACAATGATCGCGCAAATTATTACGTAGCTTTCATTTTTCTGTTTCCTTAAATTGCTTGTATTTAACAACATTTATTAAACTGGTTCTCTGTTAAAACCCTTGTGCTCTCTTCGAGTCACTGTAACCCACCGTTGTGGTTCAAAACGTGAATCACAGTGACCTGAAGGCAGCACCACGGTTAAATTGTCTCACCACCACAAGCATCTAGACATTTAGTTCACATTAGTCATTACCTGCACAATGGTTGAGCCAGTTATATTTGTAGGCCTAATTTAACATACAACGCTTGCACGTGCATTTGTCAGTGAACGTACGTGAAAGACGGATATGTGAAAAACAACATTTTGAAACGTTGATCCAAACAATGTCAATGACGGTACAGCACGCCATTGAATTATAAAAAGGGCACCTGCGACATTTAGAACTTAGCAGAGTGCCTGGTCCTCTAGACAATAGTTGGTAACTAAACGCGGACACAAACACACAAATGCTTATAATTAATAGAGATGCTAAAATGTATACAAAATATACCTGACAAAATACAACTGATTAATCTTTCAGAGTTTATGTTGATTGAGGGTCCGTTCCATGGGTGCATGTGAGGCTGTCTGTAACATTGCTCGTAAAAATGGCTAGACAAATACATTTTGGTTTGTTTTGAATCACTGTAGTACAAGATGCATCATACAGTACAGGTTTACATCCTTTCAAGAAGAATCACTTACCCAACAAAGAGGTCATAGTAAGTGCTGTTGACAGGGTAAGGGCTTATTGTAGCGTAACAGCGATCCAGTAGCACATTGAATCTGTAGAGGAGATCGTTGTTTTATATTTTGTTATGAAGTATCATTATAAGTGCAGTTGTTGCTGATAATTCCTCCTCCACAGGACACTAAACTGTGAAATAAGTAAAGATACTCTGACAAATAATGGTCTGTTTTTAGATTGCCGAGCGTATTTGAGATCAGAGGGTAAAGATGAGTGAACTTTACCTTTTTTTATTTCAATGTTTTCTTTGCATAGTATTTAAGCCTACATTGGATTTATAATGAACTGTCTTTGTAATGGTTCTATTGTGTTATTTTACAGAACGTTATTTTGGTATGATCAGCATCAATCCACTAAACGATTGTTTCACTTTACCTTTCAGTAAGGTTGGTGGCTTTGACCTGTACAAAAATCCTTGTCTTTAATTGCAGGCCCCCATCTGGTACAGTGAGCAAGGTTGTATAGGAAATGTCCTTGGAGACAATCACAGAAAGGGTGAAAAATAATACATAGGGGCCCTTTATTCCATTTGCTCTGCAACCGAAATACAATTTCTCCTTACTGAGTAAAGCTGCATGCTCAGAGTACTGATGAAACTCCCATTGTTGTCTTTGACCGCAAGGCTTACTCCAGATCTGTTAGAGAATCACAATTGCTGCTTTTCAGTTATTTCAATTTTTCACAAGAATAACTCCACACCAACCAGGTCATCATTTGATACATGAGGGAACTTGCAAAATCACACCAACTGGTGAACTACACTAAACTTGAAACTTGAAACATTGGGTAATACAAGCTTTAAGGGTATAGCCCACCATATGTAGCCCGGGTAATTCCATACATTTGAACACGTCACTATTGTATTGTCAGAATTGGGGTCAATAGCAACCCTGAGAAGTTACAGATTGAACATTTGTAGACAATTTACTGTACAAATGTATGTCCAATGTGCAAATGCATTATTTTGAAAGATTTTAATCAACAAAGTTTTAATCTGGACAGTTTTTAGCATGCCTTAAAGGGCATAATGTGTTGAAACTGTTTGTAGTCCATGCCTAAATTGAATTGTAAACACTTTAGTTTGGATGAAAACCGTCACTCACACACTCATCTCAGTGTTGTTCACAAGGTATTGGAGTGGATAGCGACAGGAGAACTTGTACACCATCTCTTGGCGGTAGGTGATGGTGCCCGCGCTGGGGTCCAGGGAGTTGATCATGCCAGATATGTTGACAAACTGAATGCTGGAAAAGTCTGAGAAAATTCCGTAACCCACTTCCTGGATGACCTGACGGAGAAAGACAGGAGGGGAGGGTATAAAGAATTGAGAACATTTGACAAATATTTGGATAGTATCATTTCCCAAAATTCTTCACTTGGGTCCTGGTTGGTTACCATCAGTTTGTTAGAGCAGGTAGCCACAGCCTCCTCTGTGATGAGGAAATTAAATTTCAGGACAGGTGGGTTGACTGACCAATCCGGTATCCCCCTGCACTCTGCTTTCGTGTACTGAGCGTTGAGGGCCATAAGAGTTTCATTGTACCCGCTGTAGTACACAGGACAAAGGAAAATCTGAAGTGTCATCCTGTTGGTGCCACATATGACCTCCATGTCAGAGTTGGCTGTGGAAACAGACCAAATCAGAGTCACAAAGAGCAACGTTATGAGTTAAATTAATTGTGATTTACAGGATGTGGAATCTTGAGTCTACAGAAAATTGACAAAACTTTCAATATCAGCAGAGCAAAAAGAGATGTGTGGACATATGGACTGATGTTAGTGTGCAAGTGTGTAAAGCATTGTGTCTTTTTCTTATCTCTTTTAAACATTTTTTTATGTGCACGAATCCTTGTTAACTAGCCAAATTTTTGTTTCATGATGTCTGTCTGATATTGCTAGCCCATGGCGCACAACAGGGATTTTAAATTCAAACATAAAAATGTGATATTAGATATGACACTTCCCCAGATCTTGTCTTCATTCCTGGGTAGCCCCCATGACTCTTGGAAAGTTCCAAAACAGTGAAAGATAAGCTAGTAGAGTTGGAAAGAAAAACACTGAAAGCTAAGTATGTGATAAGACTATATTTGGGGTAGCAGTTTTTACAGACCTGGCTCTCTGAATGTAGGGTGTGTTTGGCAAACATTTTGAGCTGGGCTGCGAGGAAGCAGAGCAAGCTGACACACAAGGAGGGCCAGCCACATTGTCCTCAAACTAGAAGGAAGGGGTAAATCCACAACGATTTAGTTTTTTTTGTTTTTACAGCAAGTATCAGATTGAAAATACATATATTGTAGCACTGTAGGTTGTGATACACAGGCAAACGCAAAATGCCCTTAAGTTTTTAGTGCAAGCTTACTATGATGAGCAAGAGACATGGATGGGGTGGTACATGGGGTACAGGGTGGGAGGCTTGTTAAATGTTCACTACACCCAATACCTCATACGTAACTATCACTAATGATCAGAAAACATTAAAAGGAGCAGAAAGTACGATCGTGTTAATGTTCAAGTTCAAGTTCAAGTTCAAGTTCAAGTTGTGCTTTATTGTCAACTTGAACTTGAACTTGAACATGTGTTGTATTTGCTGTAAATGTGTTGTATTTGCTGATGCAAACAGAGTAAAATGTACAGTAGTTGACAGCTCAAAATTAAAAATATTTAGATATATGTTTTTCTAAATACATATATGGTTTGTTTTCAATGAATCCAAATGTGTTACAAAACTAGATTAATCACAATTTAATTACTTTTTAAAACTGTGTATGTCCATGATGACAGTTTTCATGTAAATATAAAAAGATTTACCGTGCGTGGATGGGCTGTTTTCACGCTCCTATGTTCGCAATCTCTCAGTCACTCTCTCCTCTTTTCTTAGCAACCTCTGGCTATTTATGGTGGCCTCTTTTACAGTATAAGGTGGTGAAGGAGGGCACCGGAGACTATCTGAAAAGAAAGGGAAAACCCAAGAAAGCAATGTGAGCGGCTTAAACTGCTGTGGTTACAACGTCCGGATCACCTGACATCCCAGGAATATTAGTAGAACCTTTTGTCCTTACACCAGTTTGGTATTAACCATGCACTCTTCATACTTGATGTCAGTTAATTTCAGATAGTGATGATATAACTGGGTGGTGCCAACTTGTACATATCCAAAAGTGAATAGAGGTTTTAGGTTGATTGAGGGACAGTCCTATGGGTTCTGTGATATTGCTTGTAAAAAGGGCTATACAAATACCTTTTGATTTGAATTAAATCCAATAAAAAATTCTGAATTTCAACAAGCAAATTCATCTTTCCTAGAGTTTGGTTTAATTTAATTATGAATTAATTATTGATGTTGCTGTGATTTATAACATATTTACAACACCGAAGCCCAACAACAGTGGATGAACTCACTTCACAGGTCATTCTGTTATTTGTAGACAAAGTCTTCATTGGCTATCGTGAAGTAAATAATTATGTTTGTTTGGTTTAATTGTTCACTGCCCCAGTTATTTGACATGGTACTAAGGTATTTAAGGCACACCATAGTTGTGTGCATGAGCAATATTTACCATCAGACAAGTACATTACCAAAAGTAAGTCGTAGGTATTCCTATGCCCACTTGTTGCTGTCTAGGCACTTATGTTTGAACAATTCTGGGATACAGAACGCAAACACAATGAATCTGGTATAATATATGGGAAATCTTTGTAAAATATATATATCCCAACATAGATGATATCAGAGGTTGACCACAAACTTTGATTTATTTCGAACAATGCCTGCTTATTTGCATCTTAATTCCCTGCTTGTGTTGGTAGTTAAATCTTGATACAATACATTATCAAAGTCAAGGTCAATTATTTTCTTGTCACATGAACAGTACAACACAGGATCAATCTGACGATACAATTATTGGGACATGGCATGCAAAAGGGTATTGGCATTACAAGAAAAACACAAGCAGCAAAAATTACACAAAAACAAGAAAGAATGAAGTATAACTACATCGCTATCGTCTATTCAGTATGTACGTTAATATGGGTTAAAGTGGTTTCAGTAGACATGGCCTACTCTTTGAAAATGTAGCCTACACTTTCAAATTTGAAGCAAAGGCATCCTCCCACTCTAAAGGGAGAGAAAAAATGCTAAGGATCAGGCTTGTGATGAAAGTGATTATAACCTGTTTTCTGACATCCACTATTTAAACTCCGTAGGGACAGAAGAAAAACAAAAACTATAATATTCCGTGAGACTTAGAAACGTTCATCAGGTTTGTGAAAAGAGTTAGGCTACTTAACCTTCTGGACAGTGGGACAATGTGTAGGGCTATCGAATTGACTCTTTAGTGAGGTTATTTTTGGCAACACGTTGCAAAAGAGGAGTCTTCTGGAACACTGTGCATTTTGAGGTCCTTAATTGTGTTTTCGAGTTTTTTTCTAAACTATCCTTTGCTGTGGGCTACTCTTTATAGACCTTGGTGTAAAAAATCAGGTCTCTCGATATCAGACTCTGAGAATGAGCGGCACACCCTTCCATACAAAACTACTAGGCTCTGTCAACATCACCTCAACAAATGATATGTTCTGACTTACTTGAAGACCCTCGGGGGTTGTCAAAACAATGGTTGCGTATGATCTTACCGACACCCTAGCAGAATGTGTGACTTTTCTGCAACAATCCCACGGAATATATCCTACTTTTTCTCACCTAGACACCGATGCTGATGGCGAATGAATTTTGTAAATAACTGTTGCGATTACATGGTTCTATGTCTCTCTTGAACGTTTTATTTATTATTTGACCGGCCTGCAAGGAATATAGACTACTCTAATGTAATCTAAGACAACCTGATATCTCTGCATGTTTAGGATAGGTCTATCAAAGAGCATTGTCTTCAAAAAATAAAAACTTTTCGAATCACAACATTTCTCCAGTATTTAAAATTGAAAAATTATGTAAGCTATGATGTAACAAGACAGCTAGGAGAGATAAAAGAATCTAAGTTATAAAGCAAAAAAGGTCATTTTACCTCTGTTCCATATTAGGCTAAACAACGCCCCCTAGTCGATTCGCAAATCCTCCCAGTTCATTCAACTTTATGACTGATATTTAACTAAGTAGCCATCATAGACACACTGTATAAAGTTGCAGGAATCGAACCAACCAAATCATCCATTCATCATTCATCCATTTTCTTTTGCTTATCCGGGGCCAAGTCGCAGGGGCAGCAGTCTGAGCAGGGAGGCCCACACTTCCTTCTCCACACACACCTCCACCAAATCCTCCAGGGGGATCCCGAGGCGTTCCCAGGCCTGCCGAGAGACATAGTCCCTCCAGTGTGTCCTGGGTCTTCCCCGGGGCCGCCTTCTGATAGGACATGCTCGGAACACCTCCCAAGGGAGGCGTCCAGGAGGCATCCGAAACAGATGCCCGAGCCACCTCAGCTGGCCCCTCTCGACATAGAGGAGCAGCGGCTCTACTCTGAGCTCCTCCCGTGTGACCGAGCTCCTCTCTAAGGGAGCGCCCGGCCACCCTGCGAAGGAAACTCATTTCGACAGCTTGTATCCGCAATCTCGTCCTTTCGGTCTTTACCCAAAGTTCATGACCATAGCTGAGAGTAGGAACGTGGATCGACCGGTAAATTAAGAGCTTTGCCTTCCGGCTCAGCTCCTTCACTACAACGGCCCGGTACAGAGACTGCATCACTGCAGCCGCTGCACCGATCCGCCTGTCAATTTCACGTTCCGTCCTTCCCTCACTCGTGAACAAGACCCCGAGATACTTGAACTCCTCCACTCCTCCACTATCCGAGCCGCGGCACGCTTGGCCTGCCGATACCTGTCAACTGTCTCAGAAGTCTCACAAGCCAACCAGGCTCGATAGGACTCCTTATTCAGTTTGACAGCATCCCTTACTTCCGGTGTCCACCACCAGGTTCGGGGATTGCTGCCGCGACAGGCACCAGAGACCTTATGACTGCAGGTCCGGGCTGCCACATCGACAACAGAGGCCGAGAACTTGGTCTACTCAGACTCAATGTCCCTAGTCCCCCCCGGAATCTGTGTTAAACTCTCCCGGAGGTGCGAGTTAAAGACCCTGCTGACAGAGGGCTCCGCCAGACATTCCCAACAGACCCTCACGATACGCTTGGGCCTGCCAGGTCTGTCCGGCTTCCTCCTCCACCAGCGGATCCAGCTCATGACCAGGTGGTGATCGGTTGACAGCTCCGACCCTCTCCTTACTCGAGTGTCCAAGACACGCGGCTGCAGTTCAGAGGACACAACAACAAAGTTGATCATCGACCTTTGCCTTAGGGTGCCCTGGTGCCACGTGCACTGATGGATGCCCTTGTGCTTGAACATGGTGTTCGTTATGGACAAACTGTGACTAGCACAGAAGTGCAATGGCAAAACACCGCTCGGGTTCAGATGGGGGGGGGGGCGTTCTTCTCAATCACTCCTCTCCAGGTGTCACTGTCGTTGCCCACGTGGGCGTTGAAGTCCCCCAGCAGAACAATGGATTCTCCGGTCGATGCACTGTCCAGTACCCCTCCCAGGGACCCCAAGAAGGCCGGGTACTCTGCACTGTTATTCGGCCCATACGCCGATACAACAGTGAGAGACCTGTCCCTGTCTTGAAGGCACAGGGACGCAACCCACTCGTTTACTGGGGTAAACACCAACACGTGGCAGCTGAGCCACGGTCATATGAGCAAGCCCACGCCAGCCCGCCACCTCTCCCCGCGAGCAACGCCAGAGAAATGTCCCGCCACTCTTGAGGATAATGGATCCGGACCCAGGCTGTGCGTGGAGGCAAGGCCGACTATATTTAGCCGGTAACGCTCTACCAGTGAGGTGACATTCCATGTCCCCAGCACTAGAGACAGTGCGCATGGCCTCGGTCGTCGAGGCACCTGCCCCTGACCGCCACCCAAAGCACACTGCACCGGCCCACTATGATCCTCCCTGTGAGTGGTGGGCCTGCAGGAAAGTGATCCCACGTTGCCTTTTCAGGCTATACCCGGCCGGGTCCTATGAGAAAAGACCCGGTCACCAGGCACTTGCCTGCGAGCACCCACTCCAGGCCTGACTCCAGGGTGGGGACCCGGTAACGTAGCGAATGTCTTTGGTTTTGGCATCATATGGAATCAGCTTCCTGTTCATGTTAAAGAGGCCGACACAGTCTCTATATTTAAGACCAGGCTTAAAACGTTTCTCTTCGAAATAGCTTATGGGCAGGCTATTTAGGAACAGACATAAAAATATAAAGTATTCGGTCATACTGCCCTGGGAGCAACTCTGCTGGGGGAAGTATGGCAGCTTGAGCGCTATCCTATGGTTCTACCCTCTTTCACCTTCAACATTAGTTAATATCTTAGTTCACTATAGTCTGTTCATCGCTATTCACACGTTTCGCTCCCCCCGAGGTGAGCTCTGTCCTGGATGCTGCCCTGGCGATGACTTCACCCCAGATGCCTCGCCCCGCCATGTGACCTGATCTGTGGACCCAGGTGCTCCTCAACTGTCTGAGAAATGCTTCCTACAACAGACGAGCTGCTTTCCTCAGATCCACTTCTCTGAATAGCTGAACTCTCCTCACACTAGATGATCTAGATGAGCCCCTCCTTCCTCCTGAGTGGTTCTTTCTCTACAGTCCATCTGCAGATGGATGCGCGCCAGTCCTGGACCATCTACAGCCTGTCCGTCCGTGGGAGTAGGATCTCTGTTTCACTGTGGTTCTCCCCGAGGATTCTACTGTTTCCCACAGGGTTTTTTGTAGTTTTTCCTCACCGAGAAGGAGGGTCTAAGGATCTGGGACAGTTGTCCATTTGCTATAATCATATGGACATCGTATAACTTGCTTTTCTGTTTATTGACCAATGATGGAATCTTTGTTGCCCATCGAGGCAACTTTTGTTGTGATTTTTGGCATTACAAAAATAAATTGAATTGAATTGAATCATAGGGGTTTGGTGAACCGCGCTTAGTCTGGCTAGTCACCTAGGACCGGTTTACCTTGGGAGACCCTACCAGGGGCTTATTGCCCCCGACAACATAGCTCCTAGGATCATCCAAGCACTCAAACCCCTCCATCATGTTAGGGTGGCAGTTCAAGGAGGCGCAACGAGATTAACGAGATGTCCAACCAAATCAATCGAGGTGTATTAGATACGTCCTTCTGTCTACAAAAATTAATTTTCTATAGCCGATGCATTCGATGACCCTATGAGAAGTTCATTCTATTCACTTCCAATGATCCTCTCCAGATAAAAGGCCCATATTCTGTTCTACAACATCAGGACCGATGTTCGTAACCAAGATTTTATTTTGATTCTTACAACCACTACAATTAATTAATAGTTCAACTTTGACCATTAACAGTTCATCGGCCAACATTTCTATCTTTCTGACATGTTTACGCCTTTAATAGCCTACCTACAGGCAAATATGCATTATACTTTGTGCTTGCATTGTCTCCTTCAGTAGCTGAATTGGGGTGATATCACAGTGGAAAACTTGCTCCTTGAAACTGCTTGTTCTTAATAATGGATATAAATGAGTACAGTGCCGTCAGTTATTGGTCTAACGCAGGGGTCTCCAATCCTGGTCCTCGAGGGCCGCTGTCCTGAAAGTTTTAGATGTTTCCCTACTCCAGCACACCTGACTCTAATCAAGGGTCATTATGAAAGCTTCCACAGAGCTTGGTAATGGCTCATTCATTAGAATCTGGTGTGCTGGAGCAGGGAAACATCGAAAACCTTCAGGACAGCGGCCCTCGAGGACCAGGATTGGAGACCCCTGGACGGTTTCTATGTTGTTTTCATAGGGACATGTCCCTTATATCTCCTCTGTCAATCTTATATTGTTTGATTTTATGTTCTGTAGTCTTTAGTTTAATGCAAGTTTAACCTCTGTTGTTTAGCATAAACACTTCATTGCCACAATTCAATGTGCATATAACAATAAACTTGAACTTAAATATATGTATGGAAATATTTTTGATCAATTGGTCTTAATACATATCAATGTCGTCTTATCCGACATTTAGTATGGAGCACAAACAAATGAAGGGAAGGCTTCGCAATCCATCCAAGACTCCTTGTCAGACCTCATTCGTTTTCCATAGTTAAATCAGTACAACCATTATAAATGGCCAAGGATCACATAGAAATGCTCAAGTCATGTTCAAAATAGTTTGTCTTTCCCAATCCCCATCAGCATGTTTTTCGTCGGTAAAGTACCACAAATATCAAGTCGTTCCAAGAAGATGCATGACATCTAGGTCTCTGAAAATGTTGTCCATTGGCAGTGCGTTTGAATCATTCCACCATGGTTCGAGTCTCTCAGATCCTCCACTGATTTTACTAGTGATTCCTGGTGCGAGAAAACGCACGGTGGTCTTGATTCTACCCTGGATGTAATGGTGGAGCGTTAGTGAAAATGAGCAAGACGCGAAGTTTCGCCTGTGACGCGCTCGAAGATGTAATCATAACAAACGTATTCCTAATTCCGATAGCCTTCTAGGGATACCTATATCAGGATGTACCTGCAACAAATTCTTTATAGACATATATTACACTGTCCTATCCTTGTCCTCCGACGCTTTTTGATTACTTAGTTTTGTTCACAGCTCTTTCGGACATTTGGTTCTTTACGTGTGCTGTTTGAGAGTGCTATGGTATGGTTGCAACTTGGTAAGCTTGGGCCTCCCACCCGTGAGAAAACGAATCATCTGACTAAAATTGTGGTTGCCTTAGATTTATAGAATTGCAATGCAAATGTTGACGAAGATATCCGTGAATTCTATTGGAAGCTCACACTGTGGCACGCGGTTCTGTCTTTACAATTGGTTGGTGTATTTCCATCAGAGTCGTCCAATCAGAAGACACCTTGTGGTACAAATACCAAACCCTCTTACGTTACGTCAATACACTCTTAAGTGAATTGCTAATGAAAAAGGTGGCTAAATCGGATTTATCTTATTGTCCAGTTAACTAAATATGTCTGGAAGGGGTAAAACCGGTGGAAAGGCCCGGGCAAAGGCGAAGTCTCGTTCATCGCGCGCCGGTTTGCAGTTTCCTGTTGGACGTGTACACAGGTTATTGCGCAAAGGCAACTATGCGGAGCGTGTTGGTGCTGGAGCCCCTGTGTATTTGGCCGCTGTACTGGAATATCTGACAGCTGAGATCCTCGAGTTGGCAGGCAACGCAGCCAGGGACAACAAGAAGACAAGAATCATTCCCCGCCATCTCCAGCTGGCAGTACGCAATGACGAGGAATTAAACAAGCTTTTAGGTGGTGTCACCATCGCTCAAGGTGGAGTGTTGCCTAATATTCAAGCTGTCCTTCTACCAAAGAAGACAGAAAAACCAGCTAAGAGCAAGTAACCAGCAGGGACTCACAAATCAAAACAAAAGCTTTTGCCTTCACTTCTGTAAAGCTTTTTGAATTCACTCACTGAAAGTGGGATTTGTTGTCAATGGACGATGCTGCATAATATTGGTTCCTGTAACGACCACCTTTCCCACGTCATCTGCTCAGCTCATTTTAGATGTCCTCTGCATACGTAAAACAAGATTAATTCGCCACTGTTTTGCCTATTCTTGGAACTGGACTAAGTATGATGGCGCGTTCATGGGTGGGGTGGAACAAACCACGAAAATAACCGTATATGGACCTATTTTGGCTTTCCTATTGAGTGTGTAGGTCTAGGCCACAAAGACTTTTTGTGCAAAATGTAAATGTTTTTCGTTTATTTCAATAAATGTTATGTAATGGTGCACGTTAGTCACAATTCTGTTTTCCTTAACCGGGAACTTCTCCATGGACGGTTCACGAACAAAGGAGGGCACTGATGCATATCAATACCAGATATACAGCATTAATGCATATGATTTATTCTCTTTAACACAAGACTCTGGACTAGCAAATTCATTAGAATGCCAACATCAATATTTCCAGTAATTTCATGAGTAAACAATGACTATCAAAAGGACTACAAACCAAAACATACCTCAAGTACATACATATTGAATACTCATGTCCAAAACAATATCTGAAGGTCAAGCTTAACTGTAAAATATGTGTCTCAATATTGGCCATCTTTACTCCTGATATCCCTCTGTCTTCATATCATTCAAACCAAGGTCTTCATTCTGCTCAAATGTTCGATTGTACTTTTCAGTTGTCATCTCTGGATCTGGGTCTGGAGCATAAACGTTCTAAAGAAAAACCCAGTTAACCAGACTTGTGACAATCAGTATGCTCTCTCTCGCTCTCTCTATAGATCTATACCTATAGAT
The DNA here is from genome assembly GCA_036571765.1 of Plecoglossus altivelis. Classification (NCBI taxonomy): domain Eukaryota; kingdom Metazoa; phylum Chordata; class Actinopteri; order Osmeriformes; family Plecoglossidae; genus Plecoglossus; species Plecoglossus altivelis. The sequence goes on from BROE01000019.1 coordinate 494,661, forward strand.
CTCTATATCTACAGATATATCTATATATCTCTCTCTAGCTCTCTCTCTAGCTCTCTCTCTAGCTCTCTAGAGAGCTAGAGAGAGAGCTAGAGATAGATAGATAGAGATAGATAGAGATAGATCTATAGAATGGTCTATAATGGTTTCAGGTAGATACTTCAAGTAGTAGTTTAGTATCATATGGCTTAATAGAAAATAGGGTATTTTGAAGCATAATTATTGAAATAAATTGACTGTTGCCAAAAGAATCGTTGTTTTACCTGGATATAGCTGTTCCCAGCAGGATCATCAAGAACTAAATGAACCGTGAGGTTTCCTTTGATTATCTGAATATTTGATCAGAGAAAAACAAATGTGTTGTGAGCTCCACAGTCTAAACTCCAAATATTCCAATACCAGGTGACAAAAACCACATAGGTAAATTTAACATTGAAAACAAAGTTCCTAACTAGACCACAAAAAAACCTTGTCAATCTTATCGCCAAACTCTTTCAGTTTCTGTGTCCGATCTGCAGAGGAGCTATCTCCACAGATGAAGGGATTTTTGGAGACTATCTGTAAGGAACAGCAACAAAACTATGAATCAAACATTGCAATTACACCAATGTCATTTTCAACAAGCTACGGTGACATGACAATTGCTTACCAGGTCTTTGATATCTGTGAGGAGTCCCTCTACAGTAGTAAATTTGCCACACAGAGCTGCCATCCCCATCTCAAACTCGAGTTCAGGAATGACTATGCCACATGTCTCTGACTGCAAACACCATGAAGCAAGAAGGATGAAGCTTTGTTTTGTACTTCACTTGAATAATCCATTGAATGTGACTGATGAAACGATTCTAGTTAAAATGTAGGAGCCTTCATGAGAAGCAAAATAGTATTTATGTCAGACCTTCTAATTCATGTAAAACGGCTTTACAATACATATAATCCAGCCACATGAGACGCTCAACACAAGCAATTATACTACTGTGGGCTTGTGGAAACGGTACCTTCAGTAAGTCCCTGGTCATGTCAAAATGATCTGTGATGTGAAGAGTGATCTTGGTGCCCTGCTCCTCTGTAGCTCCTCCAGATTTCACCTTCAAGGTCAAAAAAAGAAAACATGCTACCAAGTTCAAGTTAATGTATTTATAGAGCATGTTTAAAAGCCAAAGACTGACCAAAGTGCTGAATATTAAAATCAATCCATCGACACAAAACAGAAAGAGTAAAACAACCCCCCCACAAAGCTTTAGAGGAATTACGCAAGCAGTTTTGTACCTCATTGGTGCGTAGTCCACATGCATCACAGTTAGTTGCCATGATGATCACCTCCTTAAAATGAGGGATTTCTAAGAGAATGTCAAGGAAAATTAAAATATTTGTAAATAACTATAACTCCCAAGTTTCTCATGCCTGAGTTTATAGACGTAAAAAACATGAACAATGGACACAATAACGCTAACATTATTTAGAGTGGGCAATAATTAAGTTGACTGGTGAATCAAGTTTACCTTAAATGGAGTCTGGCCAAGAATTGAAAAAAAGAACATTGAGCAGTACTTTACCCAGAGTAGAGGTATCCCAAAACAATGTTTAAAAGGATACGAACAAGCTTCATGTTTGTGGCAGCTGGCGCATTGCATGATGGGCAGTTAGTATTGAACCTTAAAACCTGAGAGAAACGCACACCATCATTTAAATGCATTACTCAAAATTAAGAACCCATTTTATTGCATTAGATGCCTCACCTCATTTCTCATACTGTCCAAATCATTTCCAGGCTTTTCCTCCACTTCCTCATCCTCAGCCTGTGTAAGAAATTGAACAAAAACCCTCTCAGACAGGCTGCCATGATGACGTTGACCAGAAAGTAGAGCATCATTTTGAAGCACCTTTCAAATGTCAGAATCCCCCACCCTAATTTACTTTCACTTCAGCATCACCTTAGTACTTAACTGTTTACGTGTATGCAAGACAATAAGCAAAGCCTTAGCCGGGAAAAGCTAGAGGAAAGCCATGCCTGTCAGCTGTGGTACAAGACTACCTTCAAACCCAATGCAATATCTTGTTGGTCAGTCCTGTAGTAATGGCTGACTGTTAGAGCCTCATCCTTCCGTGGAGCCATGGGGTTTTCCACAAAGCTGTTTCCAGATGGATCGTCAACAATCTACAAGATGTAAATGACATGAACATTTGCTTTACAGAAAAGGAAACCTTCACAATTTATAATAATATTTTGGGTAGTTAATGATTTTTTTTTATGTAGTTGAACAAACGTATTCCAAACGTATTCCAACTCTGAATGACACCCTCTCCTTATTCCTGAGTCCAAATTTGGCTCACCAGTGTGAATTCACTGTCAACATCTTTCAACTTCTTGAGTTTTTCAATAAACTCTTCAATTTTCTCTGCAGCTTCAGGGGCAGATACCTTTATGAAGAGGAGTGAGCATGACTTAATGTATGACAAGCAACCATTTACCTACATATTTTATAAAATTGAAAACAGCATTGTGAAATCGGATGCTGTATTCATACATATTTATACCATTAATTCCATTAACATTCAACCAACATCTATGAATATATGTAAGTGACGTGACCAATTTTATTTTTACTTAATGTCTGTATGTTTCAGACTCTTGTTGTGCTACATGACATAGTTGTGGATGGTGACTCCTTGAAAATTAGAATATTTGCTAAATGTGGTCAATTTGAGCTCTGATCAAATAGTTTTGGCAAAGGTCTTGAAATGTCCTTCCTTTGAGGCATGACAAACAAGAGAATCGCAGGGCAGTTGAGTTAACTGTTAGGACATTGGTTAACAAGCAGCCCTGCCCAATGTAAATCAAAGCTTTTACAAATAAGCAGTCACAATTAACTTCAATTTAGCTGCAGCACTCAGGGGGAGAACATGTTCCACACCCGAAAATAGTATGATTGAAACTTCAAAACGCCAGAGACATTAAATCTTGAACGTGTCCATTTTATCACCAGTACATAAAAATAGTACCACAAATCTGACAACCACATACAATGTTAAAAAAAAACCTTGTCACTGCACTGTACATACCCTTCTAAGTGGTTGGTCTTGCTCCAACCCTGCAACAGCTCGATCTAAGAGGCCTTCAATGGTGCTGAGAGCTGGTAAAACAAAACAGCTTTTACCAAAAAATGCATGCACACAACTTCTATGAAAAAGTATGCAGTAATTTAACCAAAACTACGTAGACGTCAGTCTATCCTAATAACATACTAATCCAACTACCATAGTAAGCATTTTTCTGATGCAGTTCTTGTGTTTCAATTTCATTTCAGATTAGATTAATTTAACAATGCCCTCTGTACATTGCTTTAGACAAAAGCATCTGCTAATTCAAACATACAATTCCAAAAAAAGTTAAAATGCTGCGCAAAATGTAAACAGAGTGCAACTATTTGCAAATCTCAGAAACCGATGTCATTCACAATAGATGATAAATTGAAAACATGAAAAGTTTGATTAAAACTGAGTAAATTCAAGTTCAAAAGCCTGCATTTCAGATGGTATGGTTGTACATTAGTACTTGTACAATGGGCAACTTGCTCCCTTGGAAAGGCAGCATCAACACTGAAAGATATGTACAGGTCTCAGAGCAAAAATTTGCTTGCATCCAGGCAACTTATTTTTCAGGGAAAGCCTTGCATACTTCAAGTAGGCAATGCCACAGCCTGCATCTTTTACAACTGCATGGCTTCATAAGACAAACCCAGGTGCTAAATTGGCCTGCCTGCAGTCCTGTCTTTACACCAAATAAAACATTTGGTGGATCATAAAACAATAAATGATGAAGACTCAGGACTGCTGAGCAGTTGAATCCTGTAACAGCCACAAAAGGGACAAGATTCCTCTTCCACAACTCTAGCAACTGGTCTAATACAGACTGTTGATAGGAGAGGGAATGCCATACTGTGGTAAACATGGCCTTGGCCCAAATTTCTTCTAATCTGTTGCAGCCATAACATTTTAAATGACCATATTTTCCCCTTTAAATGGTACATTTCATCAGTTTAAACATTTGACATTTACTATTCTCTATAGTGAATGACATCGGGTGAATGGGGTTTGGGTTAATGACATTTGAAAATTATTGTTTTCAGTTTTTCAATTTCAATTCTAAATGTCCCATCTTTTTTTGGAATTGAGGACGTAAATGTAAGGTTTCATGTAACCTTAATATGTCAGTTCTTTAGAACAGGTTATAAACACCTTCATATTTTCCCTTTCAAGAAATTCTTCAAATGTGTAATTGATTCTTACCTCCCTTTTGAGTGTATGGAGGAATTTCGAAATCCAATTCTGGGATTCTGGTGGTTGCACTGTCTGTCTTCACCACCTCCCGGTTCAAATCCTGTTAAGAGGCAAACGTCTCATACAGATAAGAGTTGGTAATAAGGCTAGAATGTGTCCACAGTCCATCGTGCATTGCTAACCTGTTTAGACTTGATGTTGAGCGTATATGTAATGCCTTTGTCCTGTATGCGGCCAGCAGATTGGATTTCAGTGTTGGACCAGTTACAATTAGGACAGGAGAAAGAACTGATGATGATTTCTCTGAAGAAAGGAATCTTCGTCAGAAGCAAACGTGTTGTTCCCTGTGTGAGCACAATGACGTACACTTAATTGCCAACGGACCTATGAGCTACCAAAAGCAGCACCAAATGCAGGCTGATATATAGATATATCTATGTATATCTATAGATATTTACATATCTATATATACACACATTTTAGCAAAAATAGTCCGCACTCACGTTTTTATAACAATTCATGCACAGAGACTCGATTTCTGAGGGTTGTGAGTCTTCATCAGGGTTGATGTCTCTGAAAACACCACCACCATGCACATTCTCGTCACCTATAACTGACATTATTGAAATAGTTATCTATGCTAAAGGTTAAAAAGTACAATCAACCCCTAATAAAAATATGAGAAGCAGCACGCTGTCAAAAGCCAAACAAAATCTTGACGGCTTAGGTCTTCAGGCTTCTAGCAGTTTCCACGCGTTAAAGTGCCTGCGCTCACCGGAAGATGTCAACGGAAGCTTTTCTTATTCGGTAAAAAATTACAGAAATGCGAATTCTTCATGGTGCAGACAGCGCTACTGCGCCTGCAGGATGAATTCAGTACTACACAATGTTTGCTTTGGTTTCAGTAAAAATCTGAGTGATAAGTGAAAAAGGTGTCGTGTAAAAAACTCCAAGCCCTTGATTTTACTTAATTAAACATGAATTTAAGTTTTGCATAAAGTCAAACTTTGAAGATACTTATTACGAATATAAAGGCTCTTATTTATACGAATGCCAGGAATATCTACCCACTTGCGTGCATGAGTGTGTGTGTGTGTGTGTGTGTGTGTGTGTGTGTGTGTGTGTGTGTGTGTGTGTACAAATTACATTGGGTTTACTTTACCACGCTGAGCTCCAGAACAGGTCTCTCAGCAAAATTGATATTCTGTATCCTTTTAATAATCCAATGGAGTGCAGTGCCGCTGTTGATGTTGTTTGGATAAGCATTTGGACATAAAATAATTACAAAATAAGAGTAAATTTGGCTTGCTCTCTTATACCCTGGTCCCTTAAATCATACTAGTCCTCTGGTCTGGTCCCCTTGTCTTCTCAGGGGTTTTGGTACCTATATTTCTCAGATCAAACTTTTACATTATTAATTGCTTATGTTGTCAAATGTATTATGAGTTATTAGTATTATTTGTTCTGTGTTCATTTGTCTTACCACCAAAAACATCTAGACATTTAGTTCATAACATTACATAAAATTCATAACATTTAATGCACACCGTTTGAGCCACTTATCATAATTGCAGGCCTTATTCATCATGTAGCGCTATAGTACATTTACAATGTCTGGGCAGCACTGTGCACCATCAATAATTCAAATGGTCTGTATTTGTATGTCCCCTCCTTGAACCACCACCTTAACGTGGAGGAGAGGTTTAAGTGCTCGGATGATTCTAAGAGTTATGTTGTCTGGGGCAATATGCCCCTGATAGGGTCTCCTAGATGACTAGCCAGACTAAGCGTGGTTCACCTACCCCCTATAGCGACAAGACAAACGAGGTCCGCTATTTTCCCAGAGTGGCGTTACCGGGGCCCCACCCTGGAGCCAGGCCAGGAGTGGGTACTCTGCGCCTGGTGGCCAGGTCTTCGCCCATGGGACCAGCCAGGTATAGCCCGAAAACGCAATGTGGTGGGCCAAGGCCACCTTCCTGTAGTCTTACAGTCTACGATGCTGTCAAACTGAAGAAGGAGCCTGGTTGGCTTGTGGGACTCCTGAGAGCAACAGGCCAAGCATGCTGCAGCTCGGGTAGTTACAGAGGTAAAAACTAAGGTCTGGGAGGAATTCGGGGAGGACATAGAAAAGGACCATTGGATAGCAGAAAATTCTGGCAAACCGTTCGCCGACTCAGGAGGGACAAGCAGTGCTTCACCAACACTTATTACGGTAAGGGTGGGGAGTTGCTGACCTCAACTGGAGATGTTATTGAACAGTGGAAGGAATACTTTGAGGATCTCCTCAATCCCGCCGTCACGTCTTTCGAGGAGGAAGTAAAGGCTGGGGACCCAGAGGAGGACTCATCAATCACCAAGGCTGAAGTCAACAAGGTGGTCACTGGGCTACTCGGTGGCAAGGCCCTGGGGGTAGATGACCAGTTTACATGTGCTGTGTGGATCTGGAGAAGGCGTTCGACCGTGTCCTGTGGGGGGTTTGCCAGGAGTACGGGTCAGGGGCCCTTTGCTCAGGGCCGTCCGATCCCTGTATGACCGGAGCAGGCAGGAGCAGTGTTCGCATTACCATTGTGGTGAAGAAGGAGCTGAGCTGCAAGGCAAAGCTTTCGATTTACCGGTCAATCTACGTACTTTCACCTGTGGTCATGAGCTTTGGGTAATGACCGAAAGGACAAGATTGCGGATACAAGTGGTCGAAATGAGTTTCCTCCGCAGAGTGGTTGGGCGCTGCCTTAGAGATCCCTTAGTGAGCTCTGTCACACAGGAGGAGCTCGGAGTAGAGCCGCTGCTCCTCCACATCGAAAGGAGCCAGCTGAGGTGATTCCGGCATCTGTTTCGGATGCCACCTGGATATCCCACCCGGAGGCGGCCCTGTGGGAGACCCAGGACATGCTGGAGGGACTATGTCTCTCGGCTGGCCTGGAAATGCCTCGGCATCCCCCCGGAGGAGCTGGTGGAGGTGTGTGTGGAAAAGGAAGTCTGGGCTTCCTTGGGCTCCGACTGTTGCCCCCGTGACCCGGATAAGCGGAAGAAAATGGATGGGTAGATGTATTTGTATGTTTCACTGACCTCTTAATCAACAAGTGCATCACAGGCACCATGTATTAGTTCAATTAATTATAATGATTTATGTGGTTAAACAATTTTTACATCTTAAATTAGGCTATATTGGATTACATATAATAGCCATAATAAGTGAAGTGATCTGTGGGCACAGACAAACCACCATCCATCCATCCATCCATTTTCTTCCGCTTTTCTGGGGCCGGGTCGCGGGGGTAGCAGTCTGAGCAGGGAGGCCCAGACTTCCTTCTCCACGCACACCACCTCCAGCTCCTCCGGGGGGATCCTGAGGCGTTCCCAGGCCAGCCGAGAGACATAGTCCCTCCAGCGTGTCCTGGGTCTTCCCCGGGGCCGCCTCCCGGTAGGACATGCCCAGAACACCTCCCGAGGGAGGCGTCCAGGAGGCATCCGAAACAGATGCCCGAGCCACCTCAGCTGGCTCCTCTCGACGTGGAGGAGCAGCGGCTCTACTCCGAGCTCCTCCCGTGTGACCGAGCTCCTCACCTTATCTCTAAGGGAGCGCCCGGCCACCCTGCGGAGAAAACTCATTTCGACCGCTTGTATCCGCGATCTCGTCCTTTCGGTCATTACTTAAAGTTCATGACCATAGGTGAGAGTAGGAACGTAGATAGACCGGTAAATTGAGAGCTTTGCCTTCCGGCTCAGCTCCTTCTTCACCACGACGGACCGGTACAGAGAGCGCATCACTGCGGCCGCCGCACCGATCCGCCTGTCAATCTCACGTTCCGTCCTTCCCTCACTCGTGAACAAGACCCCGAGATACTTGAACTCCTCCACTTGAAGCAAGGGCTCCCCACCCACCCGGAGGGAGCAAGCCACCTTCTTCCGGTCGAGAACCATGGCCTCAGATTTCGAGGTGCTGATTCCCATCCTGGCAGCTTCACACTCGGCTGCAAACCGCTCTAGTGCATGCTGTAGGTCCCGGTCCGATGGAGCCATCAGGACAACATCATCTGCGAATAGCAGAGATGAAATCCTGTGCCCCCCAAACCAGACACCCTCCGGCCCCTGGCTGTGCCTAGAAATTCTGTCCATGAAAACAATGAACAGAACCGGTGACAAAGGGCAGCCCTGGTGGAGTCCAACATGCACCGAGAACAGGTCCGACTTACTACCGGCAATGCGACAAACCACTATTGACCCATATTATAATATTATGAATACTTTATTTACATTTTACTCAAAATGTACAGAATCCTTAGCTTTCTATTTGGCTACCCATCTTGCTTTCGTACTAGAGGATGTTAATCATCAGTGATTCCAAACATACTGTATATAGCATCTAATACTTGTTTATATTATCAGCCAATGGCCAGCCTATGAAACAACCTGGGTTATACATGCTTTTTTATTTTGGGAGGATGGATTGTCCCCAGGCCAAGATTAATAAAGTCGTATCTATTGTGTGTGTTTAATCAACCTCCTCAATAGTGGGCCCAGAAGACCCACCTCCCGTTGGGGCCCCACCAGCCCCCGCAAATCCTCCTGGCATTCCCCCTGGCATTCCTCCGGGCATACCACCAGGCATGCCTCCAGCACTTTGGTACAGTTTTGTGATAATAGGGTTGCACACCTTCTCCAGCTCCTGTTGTTGATGCTCATATTCTTCCCTCTCCGCAGTCTGAAACAAACACAAATTGAAAGAAACAAAAACTAATTTCTTATAGGCTTAACTGGCAGGCTACATTTGATAACACAAATATTCTGAGCACTCATTTACCTGGTTCTTGTCCAGCCAAGCAATAATCTCGTTGCACTTCTCCAGAATCTTGGTCTTGTCCTCCTCGCTGATCTTGCCGGTAAGCTTCTCATCCTCCACAGTGGACTTCATGTTGAACGCATAGGACTCTAGGGAGTTCTTGGTTGAGACCTTGTCGCGCTGGACGTCATCTTCTGCCTTGTACTTCTCAGCCTCCTGGACCATACGCTCAATATCCTCCTTGGAGAGACGACCTGGAAAGGCAGAGAACACCAAATTACTACGAATTATGAAGTATAATTATTACAATAATAGTGTATTGAGTTGAAATAACCACATGTTCTCAAGTAACAAGATGTTGGACTCAAGTCAGACCATTTCTAAATGTTCTCAGCAGAAAATAACATTTGACATTCGGGAAATCGGAAACAAATTGAAAATTTGGCATGTTGTTGACTGCTTGTGAGTTAATACCACCTCTTCAACTGGCATACATTTTAGTGATGTGTCGTTCGTGAACGATTCATTCATTTTGAATGGACCTTTAGTATGACTCGGGAGTAACGAGTAGTCCCAGAGAGTGAGTCATTTATTTTCTCATGGCCAAGATAAAACAAAATCAGTAATTATCACCTGTGAACACATTTAATTCACGTCTTACTATACTACATCTAGCAGTCATGTGAAAGTGAATGAGGTAAACAAATCCTTTCTGTTTCCTCTTCTGAGCTTATGCAGATCACGTAAAAAATTATCAAAAGACTCGTACTCAAAGACTAGCCTGGCAAAGCCGTCCTACGTACTTACACTCACTGCTTCATTGTCATTCCACTGTATGCCCCCGCATGTAGCGGAATGACAATAAAGCACAACTTGAACTTGAACTTGTTGGCTTGTTGTTACTAGATAATGGAGGATATGGATGTTGTCAAGAGAGTGTGTTGGCTTTATTTACTTCAAAAAGCTCATCAGTGGCATAATTCCTGTCTCTATAGAAATATGAAACAACATTACATAGCTCAGTGTGGCCACACAGCGACAATAAATGTATCCACCATTTTTTTAATGCTTGCACTGGTTCCACTGATCAGGTCACGTCACACGTCACTTAAAGCCGTAGCAAGAACAGTCTTTACAGAGTTTTGTTGGTGGCCATGATGTTATGGCCCTCTTCCCCACGGGGTTTGGGAAACGTCTGATTTTCCAGCTCTAGTCAGCAAACGCTAACAATGCTTAGCCAATAGTTGTCTCCCCTCTTTTTGCTCTAATTGAACAGATGTACATGATTGCTAACCTTCCGGCAATTAGATTGGACCAGGCAAAGGAAATGTTTTTTCCACATGTTTTTGATGTTTTTGGGGGCATAGATCTTCTGTTTGATTCAGTTGGATATTTAACTTCTCCTGATTTCTACTGCAATAACTACTTTGACGATGATAATGATAACAATAACTCTGATGATTCTTGTGATGAATAGAACGCTTTGAACCCCTCTGAGTACTTGTGCAGGGACATGGTTAGTGTGCTAGTTGTACATATTGTTGTAAAAGAATGGTAATTTGTACCTGGAGATGTTCAATTAAAGAGAACAATCATTTACTTGCAGGACTATTTAAGGTATAAAATAAGCGATAAGACTCATTAAAAAGGTGTTTAGTGTACCTCAAAACGAGTAAGAATATTCATTACTTGTTCTATAACATTATATGCAAGGATAATTAGTGTATAGATGTTTTTTTAAATAATAATATTTATTTTTATTGTCTGTACATAACACAAACTATTTAAACAACATTTACACCAACATTCCAAGTAGGCGTTCTATGATAGAGCTTCAAAGCTGGACCATTGCAAACCAGGCAAGTAACTGATTCATTTGCTAAAGCCCTCCAGTCTTTCGGATTGCATCCATTGTCATAGTTATTTATAATTTAGCTTGGACAAAATATTTATCCGCTCCTTGAACAGCCACCTTTACGTGGTAGAGGGGTTTGCGTGCTCGAATGATCATAGGAGCTATGTTGTCAGGGTCAATATGCGCCTGGTAGGGTCTCCTAAGGCAAACTGGTCATAGGTGACGAATCAGACTAAGCACAGTTCACCCACCCCCTATGACAACAAGAGAAACGAGTTCCGCTACGTCGCGTTACCGTTGCCCCACCTTAGAGCCAGGCCTGGTGTGGGTGCTCGCAGGTGAGTTCCTGGTGGCCGGGTCTTCGCCTATGGGACCCAGCCGGAAGTAGCCCAAAAAGGCAACGTGGGACCACCTTCCCATAGGCCCACCACCCACAGGAAAGGCTGTAGGTGGCCGGTGCAGTGTGTTTTGGGCAGTGGTCAGGGGCAGGTGCCTGGACGACCAAGGCCATGCACATGGTCTCTAGCGCTGAGGACATGAAATGTCAACTCGCTGGTGGGGAAGGAGCCTGAGCTTGTGCGAGAGGTCAAGTATTACCTCCCAGTGAACAGGAGGGTCGCGTTTCTGCGCCTTCAAGCCGGGAACAGATCTCACACTGTTGATGCCTGGGTGATTGATGACTCATTAATCACCCAGGCTGAAGTCACCATGGTAGTCGGCAGGCTCCTCAGTGGCAAGAGGGTTCCTCGGGTGCTTGAGGGTTCATGGGAATTTGCCCAATCAGTTTACATGTGCTATGTGGATCTGGAGAAGGTGTTCGACTGTGTCCGTCGTGGTGTCCTGTGGGGGGTTTGCTGGCAGTACAGGGTCTGGGGCCCTTTGCTCAGGGCTGTCCTGTCCCTGTATGACCAGAGCAGGAGCCGTGTTCACATTGCCGGTAGTAAGTCGGACTTGTTCCCGATGCATGTTGGACTCTGCCAGGGCTGCCCTTTGTCACCGGTTCCGTTCATTGTTTTTATGGACTGATTTCATAGGCACAGCCAGGGGCCAGAAGGTGTCTGGTTCAGGGAGCACAGGATCTCATCTCTGCTATTTGCACATGATGTTGTCCTGATGGCTTCATCGGACTGAGACCTGCAGGTTGCACTGGAGTAGTTTGCGGCCGAGTGTGAAGTGACAGGGATGAAGATCAGCACCTCCAAATCAGAGGCCATGGTTCTGGACTAGAAAAAGGTGGCTTGCCCCCTTCGGGTGGTTGGAGAGTCCTTGCCTCAAGTGTTGAAGTTCAAGTATCCCCAGAGTAGCTAGAGAAGGTGTGTGTGGAGAAGGAAGTCTGGGCCTCGCTGCTCAGACTGCTGCTCCCGCGACCCATCCCAGGATAAATGGAAGAAAATAGATGGATGGAAGAAAGTTTCTGACAGTCAGAGAAAGACCCGTGGATTTCATAGAAGGTGTAGGGTCTCTGTCTCTTTTGTCGGTGAAATGGTCCTCTGTCTCCGTCTCGTTCTTCCACGTCTGAAAAATACCCATATCGTCATATGGGTCATGGGTGGCAGACCGTAAACGACTGAAGCGTCGTTTTGTGAATGATTAGACCCAGCTTCGACAGTTGACTGTATATCGTATCACTAGCCGTAGTGTTGAATAAAGATGTATAATTTACAGATGTTCCTTTAATTCTTAAATTTGACTTCTTACAACACTCCTCTGCTCATTCCAACTTGTTGTTTACAGCTTAAGCAGCTACATCCCGGCGCATCACCTACGTCATGACCAAACGTTAGCAATTGGTTATGGCAGATCCAGAGAGGTTCTGGGCAGATCCAATAGTTTTAAACTTCAACAGAGTGTACACCTTCGAGGAAGTAACATTTATCAATGGATAGGTCTCAGCCTCTGTACAAAAAAAATGTAAGAGCGTCTGGTAAGGACCAGGCTTGATTGGTTGGGACTTCGAGTTCAACTTCCTCTACCAGTAGGCTACTGAGCCTATGCATAACACGTGAACAATGATCTAAGGACTTTTACTCGACAACATGGTCGGCAGAAGAACACCTGAAGACTCAGTTGGCAGATGAACTAAACTTTTACCTGCTCAGGAGGTGAAAGATTCGTTCCTTTTTTCAGGTACCAGTCTTTGGTTCAGTTTTCATATGACATTCGTAGGCTCAGGAAACAGAAAATATTTATTTTCTTCCCTCACTTTTGCACGATTAGGTTTAGTAAGACGTTAATTATATTTGTTTACAGGTAATAAATACATGTTTTGTTAATTTAACATTTTGGTATTTTACTTACACTTCAGTGCAGTGTAAATGTTTTCAGTGATAAATAAATGCTTTGTTAAATGCAAGGATTTGTTTTTGTTATTCAATTGAATGTGATAGGTTTACCTGTGGCCTAAGACATGAATGATATTCATTCTTTGATGACTGATTTAGTTATTTTGGTAATTTTTGCAACTTTTGTTTAAATTTACCAGAAGTTCAGTGTGGTGTAATTGTGTGTGTGTGTGTGTGTAATTAAATGCTAGTGTGATATTGAATAATTTCAAATCATACAAAGTGTCATGTTTTGTATTTAATGCCATGTCCCCTTTGAAACGAATGACTTCAAAAGGATTTGTTCATTTTACTGATCAAGATTCAGAAAATCAATTCAGTAAAATTAAATGAACTTACAATCAATAATGCATATATTAATTTAATAATGTTAATTTCTTTAATTTACATTTAAATGTACTTTAATTGATGTTTACCTTTGTCATTTGTGATTGTGATCTTGTTCTCCTTGCCAGTACTCTTGTCAACAGCAGACACATTCAGGATGCCGTTGGCATCGATGTCGAAGGTGACTTCGATCTGAGGAACACCACGAGGAGCTGGAGGGATCCCAGTCAGCTCAAACTTGCCCAGCAGATTGTTATCCTTGGTCATGGCTCTCTCACCCTCGTAAACCTGTTAGTCAAAGTCAGCATTAGCCAAGTGTGCATTGCACTTCTGAAGAGCAACGATCAACCACATCTCACTCAGACATCCAAGGAAGGAGTTGGGCCATCTTTGGTTTTTACACCTCTGGTGGAAACTACGAATGGCAGGAATAAACTTCATCACAGTGATTTAGGTTTAGGATGGACTTCAGATGCATGCCATCCATTTTTTTTACCTGAATAAGCACACCAGGCTGGTTGTCGGAGTAAGTGGTGAAGGTTTGCGTCTGTTTGGTTGGTATAGTGGTGTTGCGCTTGATCAGGACAGTCATGACCCCTCCAGCGGTCTCGATACCCAGGGACAGGGGGGTGACGTCCAGCAGAAGCAGGTCCTGGACATTCTCAGACTTGTCACCAGACAGGATGGCAGCCTGGACAGCTGAAAACAATTAAAATCAAGTCAAAATCTTCACCATCTACAGGATCAACATATTTTGGTTGTTGACGCTCAGACATCCAAGGAAGAAGTTGGGCCATCTTTGGCTTTTACACCTCTGGTGGAAACTACGAATGGCAGGAATAAACATCATCACAGCAAAATAAGGAGGAGCGCAAGTTCAGTTAGTGTCTCTCACCTGCTCCATAAGCCACAGCCTCATCTGGGTTGATGCTTTTGTTGAGCTCTTTGCCATTAAAGAAGTCTTGCAGCAGCTTCTGAATCTTGGGGATACGAGTAGAGCCACCAACGAGTACAATGTCATGGACCTGCCCCTTGTCCATCTTGGCATCACGAAGGGACTTCTCAACTGGGTCCAGGGTTCCACGGAAGAGGTCTGCATTGAGTTCCTCAAAGCGGGCCCTAGTGATGGAGGTGTAGAAGTCGACGCCCTCATACAGGGAGTCAATCTCAATGCTGGCCTGAGTGCTGGAAGACAGGGTGCGCTTTGCCCTCTCACAGGCGGTGCGCAGACGGCGGACAGCTCTCTTGTTGTCACTGATGTCCTTTTTGTACTTGCGCTTGAACTCTGCGATGAAGTGGTTGACCATGCGGTTGTCGAAATCTTCTCCACCCAGATGGGTGTCTCCAGCAGTGGACTTGACTTCAAAGATGCCATCCTCAATGGTCAGGATTGAGACATCAAAAGTACCACCGCCAAGGTCGAAGATGAGGACGTTCCTTTCAGCTCCAACCTGTCAAGAGGGTAAAGTTTACTTTTCTCCCAAGTTATGGGATGTAGAAAAAATACTGCTAAATAATTTATGTTGACCACTAAGACTGACAGTGGATAACATAAATATGAAGAATTGATCATAAAGAAAAAAATCACTCATTTAGGGGGTTTTAATCAAAATTTTACTTGTGCTAGTCATGTACTAGTCATGACTAGTCTCACCTTCTTGTCCAGTCCATAAGCAATAGCGGCAGCAGTTGGCTCATTGATAATTCGCAAGACATTGAGACCAGAGATAGTTCCGGCATCCTTGGTTGCTTGTCGTTGTGAATCGTTGAAATATGCAGGTACTGTCACAACAGCATTTGACACAGACTGCGTGCAGAAGGATATTATTGTTAGCATGGTTATCTAAATACAAGCTCCAATCAGACATTCACATACCCTCAAAATCACCTTGCCAAGATAAGCTTCAGCAATCTCTTTCATTTTGACCAGAACCATGGAAGAAATCTCTTCAGGGTAGAAGCTTTTGATTTCTCCCTTATATTCCACCTCTACTTTTGGTCGCCCACTGTCGCTAATTACATTGAACGGCCAGTGTTTCATGTCTGATTGGACCACAGTGTCCTCAAATCGTCTTCCAATCAAACGCTTTGCATCTGTAACAGAAGAATAAGTCAACAATATTAGTTTTGATGTTGTCTGTCCTCAAAGAACAGACCTTGATGAAAATATGTGCTTGCAATCTGAATCCTGTCTCACATATTAAAGGCCAATAATATTTATATGTCAATCTTCTTACCAACATCCACTTACCAAATACAGTGTTGGTTGGGTTCATTGCCACTTGATTCTTTGCGGCATCACCAATGAGCCTCTCTGAATCAGTAAAAGCAACATAGCTTGGAGTGGTCCTGTTGCCCTGGTCATTGGCAATGATTTCAACTTTGCCATGCTGAAACACACCTACACAGGAGTAGGTTGTACCCAGGTCGATGCCAACTGCTGTGCCCTTAGACATGATGGCTATGAGACACACAGTTTGCAATGAATACAGACATTATGCTCATGAGATAGTAGTCATTATCAGGATTCAATATAAGGCATAATTTAAAGAGCAGGATTTTTCCTTAACTGTAGGCTGGAATGCAGTATAATATACATTTAAACTAATTTGGTTGAAATATATGTCATTATAAATATTATGGTCTAACAATACTATGTCATACATAACATGAAACATATTAAATAAATTACAGGGAATAATATAACCAGCTAAAGTATTACAGTACATTGTCCAATAATGGACAATTTGACAAACACTTAAAATTCAGATAAGACTACTGGCCTTTCTATATGATAATTTTAATACAATCAAACGTTTCCCATATGATTATCAAATAATAATTTAATCTTTAATTAGATCTGCTGTTGTTTATTTTCCAATGTCATTTCAAGTCATTTAACTAGATGTCCATTCTGCTGAGTGAGGCAAGGCAGCCATTTTAAACTGCAGTAAAAAATGCCCATTGCACTACCCTACAGCTTTAGGGAGCACTGCAGTCAACCTGGGTTGTCAAAGCATACTCTCACCTCCAAATACGTTCATTGTGGAGGCAAGGTTGGTAATTGTAGTACGATCCTTTTAAAAACATTACAGAAACTACAGAAGGGCATAATTGTGAACAGTAATGGTAACAAGTTAAATGTACAATACTTAACAATCGAACACATAATTGTACATTTTAAATACTACCATTTCCATTAACCAACGTTTAACCGACGGCTAGTGCCATAGGTGCAATATAAATTTCTAAGCTTTGGGAAATAACTTGCTTGTCCGATTTATCTGGGATGATCCCTGGCCATCTGGCGGTAGACATACGCGTGCACCCCCACCCCCAACACCGATTTTTAAAGGGCATGCCTTTGACTACTGCAGTATACATCTGGTACAAAGTTACTGCCTAAAACAAAATTCCTCTTTCCACGTACTGGCATCTCTCACTTATGCCAAAACGAAAACATAGCTTACATCTAACTGGCACTGGATAGAGATAAACTGAAATAAAATGTGTATTTTAAACATTCAGAGCAATATAATTATGGGCTAATATGATATGTGATAAAACGTACTATATAGCCTAAACAATTTATTTCTAAAATACATATCACGCAAAATATTTTTAAAATACTTTTAATTACCTAGGTGTGTTTCAGTATCGGTGTTGGAATGGTCTATTTAACATAGGCCTGTCGATCTGTCGGTATAGTCACTGCCAGCCACTGCTCAGAAAAAGATTTGCCGGCGAAAGAGTCCTCGTACTGTCCCTTCCGGAATTCTTCTAAACCAATCAGATGTTAAACCTGCTGGTGGATTTATAACCGGAACGATGATGTAATTGTACAGTTCGTGCTCATTCTGTCAAGGCTATGTGAAACCGATCTACAACCAGATCGTACGTCACTCTGTGCACAGCATTTACCATCTCAAACTACTTGGCAGCAGACACCAGGTCTGATAGGTACTTTACGTCAGGAAACGCGGATTGATTATTATCTGGAAATTTTTACTCATAACATCCTTCAAAGATTTGAAGTTGGCCTGAGATGTGAAAGAAACACATTTACAAAACTCTTGAATTTCCCTGCTTCATGGAACATATAGGCTACACATTATAAAGCGATGAAGCTTACTTGACACCGTTGCCCGTTTGCATTTAAAGCCTATAAACGGATTCATATTATGCTTCCTAAAATATAGGCACAGCTTTCCATGCTTGGATTGAGCCTAGCCTTAAAGTAAAAAACAATGACAATTTCAGTTTCAAAACTTTTTGGAGAGTGTCCTGTGAAAATTCCCATTAAATAGGCAGTATTAGGGTGAGCATTTAAGTCATACATCTGTGCAATTGGCCTAAATATTATTTGGCAAATACTTTCAGATTAAGTGTCACCAAACTGAAATTCTAAAACATTAAGTTTATTTGAAAAATAACGTACAGTCCTCAAGATATTCCACAAGATGGCATTATGAAGAAGACCACTAGACTATGTAGAGTGCAGAATTGACACATGCCATATTTTGTCAGAATATTTGGATATCATATTCTAGACAGCTAGACATTGACATGTTTTAGTGAGTAAAACTGGTGTCCTCATGGTTCTCCTGGTAGAACACAATCCTAATTGGAGAGGCGTATGCTCAGGTCTAGCCAGGTCATTTAGTGCATTCCCTCTCTCTTTCCCCGCCTTTCCTGTGTTTACATACGGTTCCCATCAAAAATAAAGCAGAACTTCCATGAAATGTATATTTAAGAAAATACTGAAATGCTAAGTTGTCTTGTCATCCATGACCTTTTTGTTTGAACTGGAATTAGCATGGCAAGTTCTGACACCAAACCTCTCTTTAAAGAGTGATTCCTTTGATTTGTCAAAATAGTAAGTTAGCCTAAAAATAAAATGTGTGTGTACGATCAATGTCTATTTCGATCACACAGACTGAAACAAACTGTGACATGGAAATGACATATTTCGTAGTGATGTCATGGAAGGCCCCTTGCTGCAGTGCATAAAGACTGAGAGGAAGTGCTATTCATACATTCTAACATCAACAAGAGTCGTTATGGCACTAAAGCTGCAGTTTTGCTTCCTTGTCTTGTTTGTACATGGTGAGTACCACACTTATTTTCTTTCATTTCAAGCATAGAAGATACAGGGCACATATTGTATAATCAACAAGGATGATTTACAAAATGACTTAGATTGTGTTAGAAATTTTACGCTATGGAAACATATTAACATACTGTATATCCCAGCGACATTGTATGTCAATATGCCATATCTTTAAATGTAAATGTTTCTTATAGAGTATGTGTCTTATTGATTGGTTGGTGGCTTCTTTTCAAATACATTAAGATGGCAGAAGCAGTGGACAGTCATTCTGGCAGAATTCTAATGTGTACTATTGACATGAAAGAACGTAGTTTGTGGGAACCAATAGTTAAATATATCAAAAGATGTTCATAATTTGAAAATATATATACGTACATATAGATATCTATATGCTTTGATATATTTAACTATTGGTTCCAACAATGGTTCTCATATATATATATATCTACATCTATATATACAGTAGATATATATCTATATCTATATATATATGTACGTATATATATCTATATATATAATCTGTCTCTCTCTCTCCATATACAATCTGACTGTATTTAGTTACAGTAAAATCTAAATGCAGCACAATGGAAAAATGTATGCATGCAAAATATGTTGGTCTTTTGAGCCCACCACTAATGGTGTCATTTTAGCCCCCACAACCTTCCAGACATTGTCGCACTAGTCATGGCATTGCTTGAACTCTTCTTCTTGAACCAACACATACAACATGATAGTTGAACTCGGTTCGAAAAACCTTCCGCTTGTTTTGGCTTTCACTACCAACATGTGATCAAGCACTGACCACTTCCTGTCAGTTTATCTGTGCAGTACTGTAGAGTGTGTAAAATCCTTAGGAGGAGAAAGCAATCTACAATGCTCAAAGGCAAATGCATGACATCCCCCAAGTCTCTTTGTACCACAGCCACCCTCGTATTCTCACCTCTCACCTCCCCCATTCTTTCCTCCATAGCCTCTTAATCATGAGCAAAAAATGAGTAGTAAGACAGCAGTGTGTGTGAAAGGGGGCAGTTTGTGTGAAGTATATTAGATTTCACTTGTTACAATCAGAGACCATTTTACCACAAAGTTCACAAAACATTTTCAACTAATACTCTAATCATTCAAAAACATTTTCTATGATGAATTATGTAGATGTAGCATTTTTATTCTTAAAACAGTCTTTGTTTAATATACTCTAAAGACACATATCTTGTCAATAATCATTCTTGTTTGATATTGTAGAGTCTACCAGTGTGTGGCAAAGGAAGACTGTGATGGTGGGAGAAACCCTGACCTTGACATGTGCAATAAATGCTGGAGATACAAGCCACGTGGAGTGGAAAAATCCTACTGGATTTGTGATGTTTTTCAATGACAATAAAGGTCAGTGAAGTTTTAATTATGTCTATGGCAGTATTTGGCACTTCACTATTTGCACTACAGAGTATACTTACATACAGTACCAAACTGTGCAATAGCAAGATGTTACATGGTCAAAATTAGATTCATGTTTGATCTATGTTCGATGTTTGATCCCATCACATGGAACATAATTGGTTATGATTATTCTAGCAAACCTAAATGGTTTCTACTTTGTATTTGTGTATGTAAATGATTTGCTCCATCTCCTCTCTGTCATCATCATTTGCAGCCTTAAAGGACAGTCGGTACAGCATAGCTAACCTTTCCAAAAAAGAATTTAAAGTAACCGTGTCTGATGTCAACTTCAAAGATGGAGGCATTTACACATGTTTGCATTATCATCACAAGCACAAGAATGTTGCAACTAAGAGGGTGAAAGTAATAGTTTTAGGTAAGTGAAAACGTTGTGCACAACATTGCTCTATGATTATTTTATTCATGTGGGTTAGTCAAGTTATTTTGCCATGACATTTGTAATATAAGATTGTGTTTTTGCTAATGGCATACTAACATTTTGGGGTGATTTTTTTTAGGTATATTGCTTGCTGGTAATGGGCTTGCTTCTCAAATGATTCAGGTTTGATACATTTCGAAATTTGTCACATTGTTTTCCAGGGTTTCCAAGACTAGAAATTACAACAAATAGCAAAGAAACTACCATTAAATGTTCTGCAGAGGGAAACGGCCATCCACCCCAACTATCATGGCAGTTTGGAAATGTATTAGAAATCAAAGGTAAATTAGATTACACCTTAAATCAAAGTGGTTTCAGAATTGAGGATTTATTGGATAAAAAAAACAATTATTTAAAGCGTAAGAGGTCTTTTTGATCTTACTATAACACTCTTTCATTAATGTTTGTTGAGAAATATTTAGATATCCATGTCCGTGGATATCTATATATGGACATGGACATAGATATCCATTTAGATGTCCATGGTTGGCTTATTAATAAACAGAGGAATTTGAATGCAAAAAGGAAAATACTGAGACAAAGACAAAGGAAGGCCTGTAAACATGTTTGCCCAACTTCCCTAAAGACTCCCATATGTTTATAGTCTCAAAAGAGAACTACTGTCTCATGTTTTCTGAGAAATGTCAGTGGAGATAGTGACTGTTATATTTTTCTCTTTTTCATTCACTGGATTCCTTTTTTTGTTTTTCAGCTCAGTCTACTTCTGTGTTTGATCACCAAACACATAAACACTCCTCAGCCAGTCTTCACATTAAGTCCTGGACGAGGTGCATCACAGTGAAATGCCTTGTGCGTCACCCAGCGTTGCGAGGCAAAAATCTCATACACTTGTTAGAGATCAAGTTAGGCTGTAAGTACAATTAAAATCACCTTTTTGATCCTCTTAATGCACGAATGCATAACTGATGCCTACATTACTAGAGCGGAAAAAAGTAATAGATTGTTATATGAATTATCACTCCTTATACATAAGTACATTCTCAATAAAAAGAGGTATATTCACCAAATAAATAATAACAATTAGTCAAAAGTGGTCATCGGGAGAAAGTATAATTTGATGGCGTCACTGACCAGGGGAAGTCCAGATAAACCCTAGGTTATTTTCCTACTGTTCTCAATTGTTCCTTAAAATGACTAAAGTGCCACAGTTTCTTGACAACAAAAACATAACTTCTTCTTCTTTTTATGCTGTGAAAAAAACCTACTTCCGAAAGTAATCCAAAAGAAGATAGTGATTTGATGACCATCTAAATACAAATGAAATTAATATTTTTACATTTTAAGTTGCATTAATGTAGTGCATAATTATAAGGGCAAAATACTTGAACCATGCTAGATGTCTAAAGATAATTAAAAATGTATCTCTTCTTCACAGCCAATGAAGTCCCACACACCATCAGTCCTAGAACTGAATCTGTGACAAACACACCAGTAGAGAAATTAATGGAGAAAACAACTTTCTACTGGCCCGTAACAGAAGGATCAATAGATACATCATACAAATCAACACATTCAGGAAAAATACCAACAGTTACAGACAGGCCTACACAAGAGAGACCTCCCACAGCATCATATACAGGATCATATGTTTCAGCACATGGTAAGTTCAGGACTGGGTGATAGAACACTGCATTGCCTTGTAAAGAGCTATCATTGGTGTGGGAAAATAAGTTTAAGGTCTTGATAGCATCTGACTGTTTGAGAGCAAGCTGCCATTGTGAGTACATAGACAGAACTTTCTGTTAGCGGCTCAGGTGCTGAACCACAGCACTCTTATCATATCACAGATCTGTGTCCTCTAACGGAAGTGGGCAAAATTAGCATGGAGTCGAGTCAAGTGAATGTTGGCCAGAACATAAGCCAGATATCAGATGTCTTACATATGTATCAAACGTGTCAATATCAAAATACTATCAATACACTGTAATAGCTGCTTACAGAGAGAGATATTCAATTTCATAGTTCATTGTTATCTCTAGGCCACCCAGATACCAAGCAGTCTGAATCAACAGAGTTTACATTTCAAAATGATACCAGCAGCTACTCCACAACTATGAACGGTAAAACTGCTGACGTTGGTCAGAATAGACAACTTCTTTTTATATCTCAAACTATCGAATATCCATATTATTTCCATAGGCTTAATAACAGCCACAGTAGTTATTATTAATTCTTCAAATACTGACTTCAGACGCAAAGAAGTTGTTGGTTGGTTACAGTATCTTCCTGAAAATACTGCTCAACTTTACCACCAAGTGGCAACTCAAAAACATTACAACTAGGCAAATGGACAAGATTGCATAGAAAAAGCTTGAACTGACTATACAATGACTAAACCACTTGTATTTAATTGCTGTTGTGGTGGAATACTTTCTTTAGCAGCAACATCTTCAAAAAACAACATATGAACACATGATTATGCCTCACAGGTTTCCTTCCAGAATCAAAAACAACAAACAACACGTTTCTTAATAGGACAGGAGAGAACACCTCCATTGAAAGTAAGGCTAGCAGATTTCTCATCCACATAAAAGCTGCCTATTTTTACATGTGTGTGTTTGGAAAGGGTAGTCTAGTTGCTGCAGCATGCCTGTCTTCTAAGGAAGTGCCTCAAACCATCTAAGAATGTTAGAAATGTTCACTTTTTGTTATATTGTCATCAGATAAGTGATGACCAGAGATGAGACTGATGAAGACTACAGTTTTAGGAGAAAATTACGTGTTTAATACGCTCATCTTTTACTAAATATTGTCTAAGTGACAAAGTCAAATGGTAATGCTGATAAATGCACAGAACAAGAACTTTAAATGCAATTCTGTTCTCCACAGGTGGCTTTGATGGCATGAATCAGCAAACAGGGAAAGAGAGTACGCCATTGCTTGTTTTACTTGTGACATGTCTAATCTTCGGTTTGTTGGTGGTCGTCACTTTCTTTGGTATCAGACTTAGAAGAGCACACATTATCTGGAAGAAAGGTATTTACATAACATACCATAGTGATAAATTGCAACTGTTAATACATTCACAAATATCTCTGGAATATCTCTTAAAATATATGAATAACATGAATATATTCTAAGAAACATTTTGTCGTTCTTACAGAAAATGAAGACTCAGACCAATCAGTGAATAGCACTAAATCAAAATCAAGTCATGAAGAAAAGCATACTCAAAACCGAAGGCACAGAGGTAACAATTATGAGAAAATGAATCAAACAATGTCAACAAAAGTAACTTACGCCAAACACTATACAGGAGGAAAAATAAAAACGTGGTTTATTATGTAATTGCCACTATGGTGTTTATTTCTAGGACTTTGTAACATCGGATTCACAAAATATTCAGTCGAACCTACTGATGTGCCTGCAGCCTCACCTGTAACTACAACAGCAACAAGACACAGCGACTTAGAAGAGACTCCTGAATCCCTTGCCAAGGAGACAGAATTATAGCTAAACATGTATCCACATATTATATTTATACATTGTCAGTGACGCTTAGGGCAATGTATGGAGCAATTCTAAATAATTACTTAAGTCAAATTTTAAACAAAGGTTTTTATGTTTTGATGGATGTTTGTATTCTTTACTCTTTCGTAAAACGTGTATTTGATAAGTTAATTCTTGTTCACTGTTTTCATGCAAATGTTTCAAACAAATGAACTTTATTTGGATACATCAAATTGAACTGTCTACATGTTTCTGTTTGTAGATATGGCTTTCATTAAGCACAGGATATAACATAATGCAGATCTTATTTCAGCCCAACAATCTAAAAATGCAGGATCAGTCTGTGTGAGTATCTGTGAGTGTACATATTGGGATGGGTTTTGTTCCCCACGATCAAGAACTGCGTACTCTGAAACGTTCTTATTTGGCAGGTGTCCTCTTTATAATCCAGCAGAATGCAGTGCCATGATTGACGTTGTTTAGATAAGCATTTCGACATTTCCCAAAGATTATTAGTTGCCAGTTTAGCTTGTTGTCTTTGGGCTTGACTGAGCCATCTTGAGTTGACTAAACTGCACTAAACTAGCTTTTGCAAACTGAAATGACTTAGCGAGCCAAAAACAAGCCTAAGACATGAACAATATTATTTATGTCAGCGTGATACAGACATTCCAAGTCTTTTTTACTGATAAAATACTGGCTAGTTAATTATGAAAACTACTTGAAGTGGATGGTTTATTTCAGTGCGTGTAGTTGGAAAGTTATTATTAGCTCCAATAGTTGCTGTGTAGACTAATGGTTCTGAGGGGTGTTCCACGTAGATTAAGTCTCGCTTATTTCAGTGAAGGTTCCGTTCCATTGAGGTTTATTCTAATTATAGCTAAGTAACTACAGTTATCTTAATTAACGTATGACTCTGAACCAGCCTGCATATTGTACAATTATGACTGTACAGTTTGCCTCGTGACTTGTTGGCCCTAGTCCAGGGTGTACCCCGCCTGTGGCCAGAAGTTACTGGGATAGGCTCCAGTCACCCATGACTCCTAATGGGGACAAGCAGCACTGCAATCCCTGCCAAGGATCGGCAGTAGAAAATTGATGAATGAATAAATGACTATGCAGTTAATCAGATCACAGTTGTAACAATATAAATGAATGCACCGACTGCTAAAGTAAATTGTTCAAACATTTTGAATTTTAATGGGGCACAGCAGATTTATACTGGGGCACGCACCCCAGTAAAAATGGTCTAGCAATGCCCCTGTCTGGAAATGTAAAATAATCAATGTTCTAGTGACTGGGCAATGCTGCATAAAACTATCTGGGAGGTCTCCACAACATGAACATCAGCTTCCTCACCAAGAAAGCACAATCAAGGACACACTTCCTACGACAGCTAAAGAAATGCAACCTGCCAAAGACAATGATGGCGTACATCTACACATCCATCATTAAGTCCATCCTCACCTCTTCCATTACCATCTGGAACACTGCTGCCACTACCAAGGGCTTGAGCAGACTGCAACTTATAATACTCTAGCAATCTGAATACCCTCAAGAACCTGCACACCTATATGTCCCTGGGGCGAGTGAGGAAGATTGTGTCTGACTCTTCCCACTACGGACACTCTCTGATGCAGTTACTCTCAAAACCTTACGCCACAAGAACAATTTCTTCCCTTCTGCTGGCCTCTACAACAAATATAAAGGTTCAAGTTCAAGTTCAAGTTGTGCTTTATTGTCATTCCGCTACATGCGGGTGCATACAGTGGAACGAAATGTCGTGCCTCACAGAGCCACGGTGCTACAGAAGTACAGACATACAACAGCACAGGCAAACAATAATCAATTTAAAATAAATATAACAATTTTCCTATACATAAACTAAACAGGATACAAACTATACAAACTGTACGAATACTTACCGATGTGCATGTGCAAAGAGTATTGTACATGTGCAAAGAATAGATGCATATTATTATAGTTTATATTATAGTCTTTAGTGCAGTTTGTGTACACACAGCAGTGTGTATGAAAAGTGAATAGTGCGGTAGGTGAGTGACAAGTGCAAGTTTTCCAATAGTCTTATTTTTTGTGTGGGGAGTCATAGAGACCCGGAAGAGTTCAGGGCTCTCACAGCCTGGGGGAAGAAGCTGTTGATCAGTCTGGCAGAGCGGGCTCTGATGCTCCGGAACGTCTACCTGATGGTAGGAGCTGAAAGAGGCTGTGGGAGGGGTGGGTGTGGTCCTTAACGATACTATTGGCCTTGCTGGAGCATCGTGTGTGGAAAATGTCTTGGATGGAGGGGAGAGCGGCACCGATGATCCTCGCAGCTGTGTTCACTGTCTGCTGGATGGTCTTGCGGTCTGCTGCAGTGCAGTTCCCGTACCAGACAGTGATGCAGCTGGTCAGCACACTCTCAATGGTGCCCCTGTAGAATGTGGTGAGGATGGGTGGAGGGAGACATGCTCTCTTCAGCCGGCGGAGAAAGTGTAGGCGCTGATGTGCCTTCTTTGAGAGTGACTTGGTGTTGGTGGTCCAGGTGAGGTCCTCTGTGATGTGCACCCCCGGGAATTTGGTGCTGTTGACTCTCTCGACAGGCGAGCTGTCGATGGTCAGTGGGGGGTGATCCGCGGAGTTCCTCCTGAAGTCCATCACAACCTCCTTTGTCTTGCTCAAGTTGAGACTGAGTTCACAAGTTCTCAAGTTCACACTGACACAACACTTTATCTATATTTCTAAATTAATTCAACAGCTATTTGCACAAATGATTTGCACGGTGCTGCCCAATTTCATAAATTGTAATGTTGAAATGTAACTGTAACGTTTCATATTTTATACTTATTGTTTAGCTCTTGACCTCAGCTTATATGGTTGAACACCTCCTATCAATATCCGTCTTTATAGAGATTGATCATTTTTTGCGAAATAATCTGGATTTTAAATTATTCCTCCGAATGCATCAATGGGTAAAACCAGACCCATTGAAATATATTTTCCAATAATCGTGTCTAGGCCGGATTACGGAAATACACTGTCGTCTTTTTTCTTACTGCGTGGATGATGCGGTGGGAGGGATATCAGGGGCTGTTTTGGATGCTGATTGGTGAGTTTAGAAAGTTTTTAGAAATGTTGGCCTGTTATTGGTTGTCATGCCGGTAATAAAAGCGGTCTGATTTCAGTGGCCTTCCTTTCCTTTACAGATCGAGTGAGCGTCGTCACTGCTCAACTCCAACTAACATCGTTATCGTCAACAGGCTTTTGTCAAATTAATCGGTAAGTGCTATGGTCTGGATGAATTAAGATGTTTTAATTAAGATTACACATGGTCGAGATATGTACTCTAAGAATCGTAGTTTTGCAGCCTACCGATTTGATTCACCAAAAAACGACGCTGTCGGAACAACCTCGCTAGACCTACTTCCTGAAGCTAGTTAGCTGATAGTTCCACTTTGAGTAATATTTTTTATTTATTTTGTATTGCTAAATACATGGATGTATGTCACACCTTAAGTGTGAACGAGAATGTTTAAAGTGGGGGTACATTGGTCTTGTTTGATCGCGTATAGTCGAGCTAGTCAAGGCTAACGCTATCATGACCTTTATAACTATCCAGTTTCATTAATACATTTTTTATTTTAAACTAGTAGGTAATCCCCCGCTATGGATAGGGTATCTTGGGAACTTTAATGTGTTGGGTATATCTTTAAACTAACGTTTATATGTACGTTTATCGGTAGTTGATCCGCGCATGGTAATGCTGGATGGTTAAGGCCTTGCGATAGAGAATGTTCCAGAAGCCAGTCTCAGACCCCACGTGGTATGACTCAGTTCACTGAAGGCGACTTCCGGTATTACATCGTGAAATCGAAAAAGGACGAGTTTTATGATGTCGATTCCTTCAGAGGGATTCTGTATTTACTTAAGGTGTGTGTATGTGTACTTATTTTATTTTTCTCCAGAGTCAAAATGTCTAAGGGACCAGCAGTGGGCATTGACCTGGGCACAACCTACTCCTGTGTAGGAGTATTCCAGCATGGCAAAGTTGAAATCATTGCCAATGACCAGGGCAACAGGACCACTCCAAGCTATGTTGCTTTTACTGATTCTGAGAGGCTCATTGGTGATGCCGCCAAGAATCAGGTGGCGATGAACCCAACCAACACTGTATTTGGTAAGTGCTTCAGATAATGTGCCTTTTGAGCTAAACCTAAATCACTGTGATGAAGTTTACTCCTGCCATTCGTAGTTTCCACCAGAGGTGTAAAAGCCAAAGATGGCCCAACTCCTTCCTTGGATGTCTGAGTGATGTGAGAAAATCAAGTCCTAAGTGTTCTAGAGTTCTCTTACTGAAATCGTTGTTTTAATATAATTTATAGACGCAAAAAGACTCATTGGCCGCAGGTTTGATGATGGAGTTGTGCAGTCTGACATGAAGCACTGGCCTTTTGAAGTCATCAATGACAACACCCGCCCCAAGGTACAGGTTGAGTACAAGGGTGAGACCAAGAGCTTCTACCCAGAGGAGATCTCTTCCATGGTTCTGGTTAAGATGAAGGAGATTGCTGAAGCCTACCTTGGCAAGGTAAGATTTAATACATTTCTGAAAAGCAATATTTAGGCCATGCCAACAGCCTTTTGGACATTATTTTTGACCATGTGTGTATTTCTTTCCTCAGACTGTTAACAATGCTGTAGTTACTGTGCCAGCCTACTTCAATGACTCTCAACGCCAAGCAACCAAAGATGCTGGAACAATTTCTGGCCTGAATGTTCTGCGCATCATCAACGAGCCGACCGCTGCTGCCATTGCCTATGGCTTAGACAAAAAGGTGAACTTCTTGGGATTCTACTTCTTTCCTTATTTCGCTGTGATGACGTTTATTCCTGCCATTCGTAGTTTCCACCAGAGGTTGCAAGACCAAAGATGGCCAAACACCTTCCTTGGATGTCTGAGCGAACAATCGGTAGACCTTACTGCCTTGCCTTAATTTCATTTTACTTAGCAGAGTCCTGTCTTTTTTTGCAACAGGTTGGAGCTGAAAGGAACGTCCTCATCTTCGACCTTGGCGGTGGTACTTTTGATGTCTCAATCCTGACCATTGAGGATGGCATCTTTGAAGTCAAGTCCACTGCTGGAGACACCCATCTGGGTGGAGAAGATTTCGACAACCGCATGGTCAACCACTTCATCGCAGAGTTCAAGCGCAAGTACAAAAAGGACATCAGTGACAACAAGAGAGCTGTCCGCCGTCTGCGCACCGCCTGTGAGAGGGCAAAGCGCACCCTGTCTTCCAGCACTCAGGCCAGCATTGAGATTGACTCCCTGTATGAGGGCGTCGACTTCTACACCTCCATCACTAGGGCCCGCTTTGAGGAACTCAATGCAGACCTCTTCCGTGGAACCCTGGACCCAGTTGAGAAGTCCCTTCGTGATGCCAAGATGGACAAGGGGCAGGTCCATGACATTGTACTCGTTGGTGGCTCTACTCGTATCCCCAAGATTCAGAAGCTGCTGCAAGACTTCTTTAATGGCAAAGAGCTCAACAAAAGCATCAACCCAGATGAGGCTGTGGCTTATGGAGCAGGTGAGAGACACTAACTGAACTTGCGCTCCTCCTTATTTTGCTGTGATGATGTTTATTCCTGCCATTCGTAGTTTCCACCAGAGGTGTAAAAGCCAAAGATGGCCCAACTTCTTCCTTGGATGTCTGAGCGTCAACAACCAAAATATGTTGATCCTGTAGATGGTGAAGATTTTGACTTGATTTTAATTGTTTTCAGCTGTCCAGGCTGCCATCCTGTCTGGTGACAAGTCTGAGAATGTCCAGGACCTGCTTCTGCTGGACGTCACCCCCCTGTCCCTGGGTATCGAGACCGCTGGAGGGGTCATGACTGTCCTGATCAAGCGCAACACCACTATACCAACCAAACAGACGCAAACCTTCACCACTTACTCCGACAACCAGCCTGGTGTGCTTATTCAGGTAAAAAAAAATGGATGGCATGCATCTGAAGTCCATCCTAAACCTAAATCACTGTGATGAAGTTTATTCCTGCCATTCGTAGTTTCCACCAGAGGTGTAAAAACCAAAGATGGCCCAACTCCTTCCTTGGATGTCTGAGTGAGATGTGGTTGATCGTTGCTCTTCAGAAGTGCAATGCACACTTGGCTCATGCTGACTTTGACTAACAGGTTTACGAGGGTGAGAGAGCCATGACCAAGGATAACAATCTGCTGGGCAAGTTTGAGCTGACTGGGATCCCTCCAGCTCCTCGTGGTGTTCCTCAGATCGAAGTCACCTTCGACATCGATGCCAACGGCATCATGAATGTGTCTGCTGTTGACAAGAGCACTGGCAAGGAGAACAAGATCACAATCACCAATGACAAGGGTAGGTGTCCCAAATGCCTTGATTTGTAAGTGGGGGAAATAACCCTCTTATTTCACCTTCAAAGGTTTCCTAATATAGTTTTCCAGGAAGTTCCTAATTTTTCTTGCAGGTTGAGGCATATTCTATGGGCATGTGCAAGGCCCTCACATGCTACAAGTGCTTCTTTAGCTGTGCTATAATGAATTTGCAATTATTCAGGTCGTCTCTCCAAGGAGGACATAGAGCGTATGGTCCAGGAGGCCGAGAAGTACAAGGCAGAAGACGATGTCCAGCGTGACAAGGTCTCATCCAAGAACTCCCTAGAGTCCTATGCGTTCAACATGAAGTCCACTGTGGAGGATGAGAAGCTGACTGGAAAGATCAGTGAGGAGGACAAGACCAAGATTCTGGAGAAGTGCAATGAGGTCATCAGCTGGCTGGACAAGAATCAGGTCAGTGTGACTGTTGGTTCAGATGTAATTAAATCCTGGTCCTTGGGGCCACTGTCCTAAATGATTTGGATATTTCCCTACTCAAGCAAATCTGATTCTAATGAATGGTCATTATAAGGCTTCCCCAGAGCTTGATTTACGACCCATCCATTTCAATCAGGTGTGCCATGATTTGATATTCCTGCATTAATCGCCAACCTAGCTTTCTGCATCCTGTGATGCATTTGTGTTCATATGGTTGCCTGACTATGTCTTTTTATTCATTTTATTAAGACTGCTGAGAAGGAGGAGTACGAGCACCAGCAGAAGGAGCTTGAGAAGGTGTGCAACCCAATCATCACCAAGCTATACCAGGGTGCTGGCGGCATGCCCGGTGGTATGCCCGAAGGCATGCCTGGTGGCTTCCCTGGAGCTGGAGGTGCTGCTCCTGGTGCAGGTGGATCATCTGGACCAACCATTGAGGAGGTTGACTAAAGCCATTCCATCGTTACTGCAACTACCTCTACCCCTAAAATGTCCCCAAAGTGTTAACCCTCTCACTGCCTGTGCAGCAGAGTGCAATTTAATACAGTGGTGTAAGGGATCACATTTGTACTACAACATTGTTTGCTTAAGATGGAACCATTGTACAACTAAGCTGACAATTTCAGATGAAGGAAATGTTTTTAAATTGGTTGTCAACTTCCTATCACAATGCCTTGATAAAATAAATTGTGACCTTCCACCCTGAGGTTTGCCTGCTTGATTTTTATTGATGACATGAACTGAAACTACCTGAATTTCTCAGGCTAAAGAACAGATTCTACATGTTGGTACAAGTAAATTTACTTAGTATAGAAGCCAATTGGATTGTTTAGTTTGGATCCAATTGAACAAGTTTTCTGATTAAGAAACCACTAAAGTATTACAATGAAATGACTGCTGAAGTGGATCTGTGTACTGCAATGATTGTCATTACTGCAACCAACTAGAATAATTGAAATGGATACATGAATGTCTTGGTGACTCATGTTAAGCTGCGAAGCAATTCTGCTGGGATAGGGCCTACCGTGATTGCAGAAAGGGATTCTATTTTAGATTACTTTTTTGCCTGTTAATCAGGCGTGAAGACAGAGCCTGTAAACATATGGGGCTCATACTAAGGATATATTCAGTTTTATACCAAAAAGGGACTTGAACACGTGGTGGTGCGAGCGAAAAATAATTTTTCGCCTTTATTTTAATGGCGAAATAGTTTTTCAGTGTTATGTAAAATAAACAGCAACTTTCAGTTCGTAAAATCTTGTCTAGTTGAAGTGATGTCTCATTTCTGTCAAGAAATCCTCGACAGGGGAAGCAAAATCACTTCCACTCAAGAGATAAGGTGATTTCAGTTATCGGTAAACGTACAGGCGTAGCCCTTTATCAACCAGACAATCGTGGTAAAATCATTTTTGAAAAACATAATACTGACAGTCCTAACGGAAATTTTCATCGCCGACTCTTAGTTGTTATAGTAGCAAATAGAATAAAGGCTGCTGCTCCAAGAAAAAGATGGAAACATGAACGGTGGTTTGCAAATAACTTTTGCACGGCCGTTAGCATCTCAGTACCTTAATATTAGCTTACCGCTCGTCGTCTTTATTTCTTGGTTTGAGTATAATTGTAATCAACTCAGAACATTTAAAGGCGTCAGTGCCTTGATTTCTCTTTAGTCTGTACTTTTGATCTACGCATTTGCGTTTTCTGTTTTCCATTTTTTTCTCTGAATTTTTTACTTTGAGCAAGATGTCGCTATATTGGGCTGGGCCAGAGTCGAAATATGATCACGTCATCATCAACCTGTAGGCTGCACTTTGTTGGTCTGTGACAAAATAATACATTAAAAAAAGAGTGGAGCTGCAGTAAAATATAAAATAAATAGTTGGGCTGCTATGAGTGCAGACAGTCCAGGGCCAGCATCCATATTCAACCCGGTGCCATAACAATACCGCCCCTCGCGACCCAAAAAATAACCTGGCCCACCGGAAATTCTCCCCGGGGTGCTGACGATTAGCCTCCTGGGGCCTGTTCTTCGTACGTCGCTAACTCAGTTAGCTGGATTTGATCGTTGACAATTTGGCATGATCTTGGATCATTTGGTTCTTCGAAGCTCATCTTAGACTTGCTGTCATAGAAACAGGTCCGTAAGCTCAAACCTGCGCTTGAGGCTTTATAAACGGAGGATAGGGAAGTCTGACGTAGCCGTGTCTTGTACATTTTTACGCGAGCAACCTGTTGCGGAAGGTGCGAGAATAATTCGCAGAGCTTTTCAAATTAATCGGGTATTGCGGGATAGACAGGATCCTTTAGCCCAGCGCGAAAGTGTAAATGTTGAGAGATACAGTTTTTCTCGTGAGGGTGTCATTTACATCATTAATTTATTGGAACCACACATTAAGTGTTCAACACGGAGGAGTCGGGCTTTGACAACAGCACAGACTGTGTGCATTGCCCTGAGATTCTTTGCGATTGGCACTTTCCTTTATACTATTGGAGACGCAGTGAACTTAGTGAAAAGTGCTGTCTGTCATGCCATTCGCAAAGTTTGCCTGGCACTCAAGCAGTTTTTAGTTGTTGTTTTTTTGTGGCATTCCCAAGCCACACATATTTTGTTTGAACTAAAGGTTCACAAGTTTTCACTTTCACGTAGATTTGAAATGACTGTACCAGCCATTTGTATTATACTTCATTTAATGCAGCAACAATTTTTTTTACAGTGTACTAAGAGAATTTAAAGCTCATTAACCACCACCACCCGTTTTTTTCCCAGCCTTTTTCTTGGTGGCTGTTATAAAGACAAACACATCATTTAACAGTGGCCTTTAAAAAGAAGGAAAAAAGTGTCTTTTTAAAAATAAAGACAGTATGCGCTAAAGGCTACCATTTTGTAGAATATTCTTGTATTTCACTTTTACTTGTTCCCATGTTCTAGTGGGTCCAGTGGTGGCTCTGACATTAGAGAAAGTAAATATTAAATTATTAAAATGCAAAAACATATACTGTAGAAAATGATAGTAACATCTACTATGGGCAGCACTTACGCATTTAATTTGTCTGCTACTTTTTGCCAGCCCACTCTCCTGGCTTTTGCAGACTTTGAGGTGTTCCCTGTCCTTTTAATTAACGACTCAAATTCGGCATAACCGTCCATTAAAAGCTCTTGTTCTGCTTGGGAGAAAAAGTGGGCACGTTCTTTGGCCGATCGATACATATCCCCTTTTAAACCAACACATGAGCGCGCAATTATCTAACTCAATAACTCAATGCAGCAATACTCATCATACACAATAGGTGTGTTCGAAGAACCCAATTAGTCGGATCATGATTAGCGCGATGAAACCATCTTGGATGTGTCATTTGATCTTGGATGTAATAAGCGACATACGAAGAACGGGCCCCAGACAAGCGTGGGGTACCAGAGCTGACTTTACAACAGTTTTTAAATAGTTCTTTAGGGCATTACTGATTGGTCGACTATTGTTGGAGGCGGTGCCTGGTTTAGATCTTCTGCGAGCCTCATTGGAGCACAGGGAAGTCTTTCCCTCTTGGCTCCCAGATCCTCCTCCTTCCTCCAGGTGGGGTGAGTCCTTAATTGGGTGAGCAATAATCATTCTGTGTTCAGCATCTTTTAGGTTTCATGTAGACATGTATACTACTATATATTGGAGTAGACAGTTTTGCCAGCATTTAGCCTAGGCCATAAGGTTTCATGACCGTGTCAGGACTTAAAGTAGGTGGTAACTTTTCATCGCCGGTATATTATGTCCTTCCGTTTCCGACTACGAAGTCTACGAAGTATTAATAATTCACTAGTCCTTGTTCTATACATGTACATTTA
Organism: Plecoglossus altivelis; assembly: GCA_036571765.1. Taxonomy (NCBI): domain Eukaryota; kingdom Metazoa; phylum Chordata; class Actinopteri; order Osmeriformes; family Plecoglossidae; genus Plecoglossus; species Plecoglossus altivelis. The sequence goes on from BROE01000019.1 coordinate 529,385, forward strand.
GGTCCTAGGTCCAGCATTGAAATTAAACTTTGAATTGTAAAGAATGTGCACCTAGCATTGATGAAATTCATGATACGTTTTTATAAACAAAAGCTAACCAAAATGTATAATCTACCCGTTTACTAATACTAATTGGTAAAAATTTGTTCCGAGTGCATTGCAATTGCAAAATTCTGACAGAAAGGGAAGCATATTTGCAGAGAAAGCTGTGGAAAGATTCTTGAATTCAGCACCTCACGACTATGTGCTAGGTTACATTGGATTTCAGTGCTACAGTTACTTACCCAACACAAATTTATCCAGTGCACATAAGGTCATTGACAGTGCAGCTCTGGGGGGTTTCTAAATGCAAATCGTGCATTATATTCTACATTTTGTATGGCAAGCTATACAGTGAAGTCAGTGTATACAAATAACTTACTACAAAATCTGTTTTGCTATTACAATCTAAATGCACCACATTTGAATTGAAAATGAGTTGACATACATTGCATGCTTAAAGAGGTTCACTGCAAAACCATTTTTATGGTTTTGATTACTAGCACTTTGCACAATGCACACTTAATCTTAGTTACAAAAGATAGACCATTTTATCTAGGCCATGAAAATTAATGCCCCTGCACCAGCCCTTACAACGCATTGCACTCTGATAAGAAGGGCAGTTATAACCCCAATAAACAGGATGCGATGAGACCCCCGCATCGCATCATTACTAAATGCACATTTGTACCAAATTAATGTTAACTTCAACACTGGGCCTAGGACCCAAATGGACATACATAGAACAAGGGCTGGAAAATTACCTGCACTTTGCAGAAGGCACACGTAATCTTAGTTGCAAAAGGAAGACCATTATATCTAGGCCATGAAAAGTAATGCCCCTGCACCAGCCCTTACAACGCATTGCACTCTGATAAGAAAGGCGGTTATAACCCCAATAAACAGGATGCGATGAGACCCCCACATCAGCCCTGTTCATGTATCCTAGCTCATAGGTGGTTTAACATACACCCACACACTGACTCATCCCGTCTGGAGGAAAAAGGAGGATCTGTGAGACAAGAGGGAAGGACTTCCCAGTAAGGCTCTCCAAAAGTCTAAACCAGGCACCGCCTCCAACAATAGTCGTCCAATCAAAATGTCCTTAAGGACTATTACAAACTGTTGTAATCTCTTCTCTGTACCCTTTTCTGATTTGCTCATTTGTTAAGACCAAACTGATAAGGTCCACGCGTGTATCGTTGGACAAACTAAACTCTTGTTGCAAAGCTGAATAAATATAACTAGATGACTCTCGTAGTGCTCCGAGTTTTGACTTAGGCCGCCGTACTCCACTGGTGTTTCCATTCCTCAACAGTAGCTTTGTCACGTCCCAAAATTTGCTTTCAGACCAGCTCATAGTGTTCTGGCCCAGAAACATAAATCAAATTCACATGAATATCAGAGCATGGTTTAGTTGCACGCTGCTCTGTTTACTTCCACAGGAATAATAAACAAGATTTTTTTGATACTTTCAATAATATTAAAAATTGACCAGTGTTCTAAATGCAATGTTTCAGGCTTTACCGGGAATGCAGACACTTCAAAATTGTCGCAAGGAACCAAACACTCAACATTCATGGCTGTCTGGTCAGATCTGACTATGAGAATATCCCCGTGAAGTTGGACACTAAATTGTTAATTTCTTAGAAGCATTTCTCCATGGACAATTTTGAAAAAATTTGGGACAATTAAAGACAGACTTTGTTATGAAGCTGTTGATAAAGAAAAGCGGTTCTGTTCGACCGTGTGCTCATCTCAATTGCAAGCTTTAAATACAATTTTGTCGCTAACAATTATTAGCAATGCTAATGTGTTTCAGTGAAGTTTTATCATTTTGCATCTTGGTGAATTCGGCACCAAAAAGGATGAGGAGGACAGCCTCTGAGAGAGAAAGCGATTCTCTATTGATCTGTCAAACCAGAATTTTGATTTGGTTCACAGAAGTGTTGACATTTGAGCAAGAATGCGTCATCAGGTAGACTGCATAGTCTTAGGCGGCATCCATGTCTTGCTACGAAGTTCATAGCTAATTTTGCAGTTTTTGTTTTTGTCAATTCTTCTTACAAAAAAATCGAGCATGGCACATTTCAAGAGATATGGAAATTCTACTTTTAGCCAGGTGGTTCAATTATTTTTTGTGATTTGTGTCAAACTGGCAATCTGAGTGAGACTGCGTCCCCATCACACTGTTTTGTCGTAGCCTCAGTTAGACTCGGGTTCCTCACGAACAGTGTGTTCACAATGTTGTGTTTTACTCCATTATACAGCAAGAATGTCAGGGAGAACTACTTTTTGTAGATACGAGCCTGATGAAAATAGCCAGGATCTCGGATTCTTTAACCAAGCTGGTTTTATTCTCATTTGCCTGAGAAAGCGACCTGTGTTGTCATGTAAATCTACAATTCACATGCGTGTTTGGCTGTCTTCAATATGCAGTTTGTGTTGATGTACACCAACCAATCAGCATACAGTTGATATTATTATTAATGAGCATACCATATAGGGAGAAAAGACTGTTCATGCAAGCCCCTTTTTCACCCAGGCCATTTTCAGCCATTCGGAAACCTTCAGGAACACTGAAATAAAAACAAAAACAAACAAACAGTGTAACACCCCTTTCATAAGGGTACAGACAGGAGGGGCAGGCCAGAGGAGAAGACAGGAAGACAAAGGAGGCCAGTAGTAGGATAAAGTAGTCTTGATTAAACAAAATGTACACATTACCAAGTAATGTGGCTGATATAGCCATTATATGTTTAAAATAATCTGATGAATCCGTTGAGTCCGTTGAATGCTGCCATGTTTTGTATACGCTAAGGAGCAAATTTTCTTCAGTCTCACACACATAATCTCAAAACAAAATTTTCTTACCACCGTATTGTTGGAGTATGTGATTTTACTCCGTTACGTGTTCACGCATTGAGAGTGGTAAGATGGATCACCAGGATTCAGTATAGTTAAGTTCAATGAAGTTTATTCCCTAACAGTACAATTCTAATGCAGATATCTGGGTCGCTCCAAGGTTCCTAACAGCACACAACTACGCGCGTCTTATGCTTGGCACAGCAAAGAACGACACCATTCCTTGGGAGACCCACAGTAATATAGATAACATTATGAATTTAATTAGGACAGAGGCTCCTCCGCCTTTGGTGGTGTCCGCCCATGGTTCGAGGACCGTCTTATCTCCTCATGTGGTAGAGAGGACCCTCTTTGTTGCCTCTTTCTCCCAGGTGTTGTTGTATCTGACTCTGCACACAAAGAAGACAGTGTTCCCTACTCCCCACATCCCAAGATAAGACAGTAGAATACATCCTACTGTCGACTATGTGTGGACTGTTGACTCCCTCTTGATTCCCACAGTGTGTTGCCTTTCTTATATGATAGAAAAGTACTGTCTGTCTGCCTTACAAATCTTATAGGTCAGTATCAGCAAATCATTGTATCCTTCATTGTTAACATAAGTCAAATTATATGGGTTAGCATAAGTGAATCATTATATTCTTCATTAGTAAATCATATAGGTTAGCATAAGTGAATCATTATATCCTTCAGTATGTAACAATAAACGGTCAACTGTCAATGAACTTTTGCACCGCACCTCTTTCGTTGATTTGGTTGTAACCCTATGCATCTCTGGACAGTAGGTGGCGGTATAGTTAGTTTTGAGTTGGATGCCATCTGCCAACAATATTTGAAGAAGAAGATTCTTGTTGAAGTTTGCTCTGCTACCAGCTAGCGTTGCGGAACCAGCTCTGTAATCGTTTTAAACCTGGTAGTGATGATGGCAACTTTTTTCGGAGAAGTTCTCTCTGTTTACTCTCGTGCTGTTGAGGACGATGAAGAGGACCAAGATAATAAAAATGAAGAAGATGAGCAAATTCGTAAAGAAATTGAAGAAAAGAGGTGAGCAGTAGCAACTATTGTAGCTAACTTGCGAGCTAGACGAAGTTGATCAATATGGTGCTAGCTACAGTAGCCGGTAACTGTCAAACGTCTTCAAGTTTTAGTGAGTCAGTTAAACTTCGCCTGCTGATTTTGTGAGTGTACATATGTGTACTTGTTAATCATTCAACTATGTGGCATATATATATTTATTTATATTTATGCTGTAGTAACATCTTAAAAACGTTAGTCTTGCCGCGCAGCCACTCTACGGGCTTCCATGGCAGTAAGCTTTCACTTTTATTTGTTCTTCTAAGGTGTAGGATGTGTCAATAATTAGTTAATCACAAAATGCTGGTCACTGTTTTAATCCTTTAGGGAGGTTCACATTGAGTGGGGTCCTGAAGTCACTAAAGCAAAAGAATGTTCTGGAAACAAAACATTACAGTACTCAGACTTCATCCTAGCAGTGGGTCGTAACGCTGCAGGTAAGTTCATTAGATGTATAATTTAGCCCTATCTCTCCCACTCTCTTGTGCACCCACATATCTTACAGTGCATGAAATATGTTCTACGTGACGGTTTCAGGTCTTCTGTCAGCATATGTTTTAAACTCAACGAGCTGGGATGCCGTAGGTCATGTGTCCCTGTGGAATGAGAGAAGTAGGGGCCCCAGCAGACTTTCCAGTTCCCTTCTGCCAGGGGAACCGTCTTGTGTGTTCTACAGACCAAGGGAAAACTCATCGGTAAGTAGCCATTGATTGTGCGTCTTACAGTTTTCACTACCATTCTCCCTGTTTCCACATATTCCCACTTTCCCACATATTTCCACTCAAATTCTCCATCACAGTATAATTACCATATTACTGTGGTATAAGCGTGAAAACTTTGCTTTCAGTTGCAACCATTTTTGACCCATATGATCTTGAAATCATGTGTAAATACATTTGAAAGCATTCGTGTAAGTGCAAATAATAGTTACGGTGCAACCTGTTTCTAACAAAACGCTTACGCTTACGAAATGCTTACAACACGTACATGCTGTTGTGAGCTGATATAGTGACCAATCTACCATCCTATCCAATGTTCTATAACCAAATAATACCTTTTACATTCTAAACTTTAGTACAGATTTTAAATCAGTTCATATTAGCTGTTAGTCACTCCTTGTCACTGCCCTTTGTTGTTATGTGACAAGGAGCTAACAAATGTGAAAAAAGTCTCACGCATTCACCATTAGACTCACGCATTTCGACCATCTGTCATGTTTCCATGCAATACCTTGTATTTCTAATTCTGAGAAGTAAGGGGTATCTTAATGCATGAGGCGCAGGCATACACAGGCCATTTTCATTTCCCAAGTTGATTATCTCAAGTTACACTCGATCAGAAACAACCCTGGAGTATATAACATTTGGTTGTGGAGCACCTTAATATTCGGTGGGTCTTAAAAAAGAAGAAGCCTGGAGCCACCATATAAAAAGGTTAATTGTAATCAAATGTCCTTACTGTTAATTGTCAATACTGACTGTAAACTTTGATATTTGTGTAAATATAGACATGATTTAAAGGATTATTAAGGAGTTGTCATTACTATTGATTATGACTTGTTCTGACCACACATGCAAGTAAGCTGTATTTCACAAATCTATAGGTTCTGATATGCCAAAGCACTTGCTATGTTGCAGAGGACCAATTGTTTCAATGGACAGAAAAGGTAACTCATTTGAATCATTGCACACACATTACACTTACAAACCAAACCATTTTCGAGTAAATGTTTGAACTTACCACCTCTCTCCTCCAGGTATTCAGCTGCTTGCAGCCAAGGGGCCTTAGCGTGATGGTGCTGTCAGAATGCCCCGTGGCTGAGTACAAGACACCAGACTTTCTGGAGGGCAGTCCTGTCCCCTTCCTTCGCTCTCTTAAGACCAGCACTTACAGAAGCCCAGCCCTCTGCCCTGCACTGGAGCAGCCTAACATAGTCACTGGGCTCCCAGCAGCAGGTATTGTCATTTAATGTCTGAATGATTGCTATGTGTTTGCATGGAATTTGAATCATAAACATTTTATGTTGTATCTGACAAATGACTTTGTAAAACAAGAAAGTTAAAGAGTAATTGAACACAATAACCTCAAAGTAAAAATCGTATGTTAATGCGCATCTAAACGCATCAAACCTGGTTTTGATACCAATAGTTCTTGGCAAAGTGAGGGGTTGTTTATGAAGTACCTTCCATTAAAATCTTCCAGATGGTAACATACTTAGGCTAACTGAAAAGGCAACATTGAATAAAAATCCCCTACCCATGAAAGTATTTAACCCTTGTGCTGACTTAAGGTCATTGTGATTCACTTTGTTACCACAACGGTGGGTCACAGTGACCTGAAGGCAGCACCAGGGTTAAAGAAAATGTATGCAATGCATCCGGAAAGTATTTATAGTTTTCTTTCCACATCCAGCTATGGTCACATTCCAAAGATGGTTAAATTCATTTTTCCTCAGTCTACACGCAATACACTACAAGGATAATGTGAAAAATATTTATTTCACTTTTGGAAATCTAAAAACAAAAAGAATTATATGGAAATAAGATTCAGTTGATTGATTGGACATGATATGGTAAGGCACAAACTTGTCTATAAAAGGTCCCCCAGTTGACAGTGCATGCCAGAGCACAAACCAAACTATGAAGTCTAAGGACCTGTCTGTAACCACAGAGATAGAATTGTATTGAGGTAGATCTAAGGAAGGTACTAAAACATACCTGCAGCATTGAAGGTCCCAATGTGCACAGTGGCCTCCAGCATTAGTATTTGGAAGAATTTTGGAACCACTTAGACTCTTCCAAGACTTGGCCACTTGGCAAAATTGAACTATCAGGGGAGCAGGGCCTTAGTCTGGGAAATGACCAAGAACCCAGTGGTCACTTAGATACATCTCCTACATTGCTCTGTGAAGAAAGGAGTTTGTACCAGAAGGACAAATCTCTGCAGCACTGCTCCTAGCTGGCCTGTATGTTTGAGGAGCCAGATAAGATAAGATAAGAGATCCTTTATTTGTCCCACAATGGGGAAATTCCACTGTTGCAACACACAGTTTAGGACAGGAATGAAGGAAATAGGTGCATGCAATAACAAAAGGATAAATAAACATGCCTCCTCAGTAAAAGCCACGTGTGCCAAAAGGCACCTGGCCAATACCATCCCTACAGTAAAGCATGGTGGCAGCAGCATCATGCTGTGGGGATGTTTTTTAGCATCCCCACAGCACTTGGATACTAGTCAAAATCGAAGGAAAGATTAATGCAGCCATATACAGAGACATCGTTGATGAAAACCTGCTCCAGAGTGCTCTCGACCTCAGACTGGGGTAACAGTTCATCTTCCAATATGAAAGCAACCCTAAGCACACAGCCATGATAATAATGGAGTGGCTTCGGGGCAACTCTTTGAATGTCCTTGAGAGGCCCAGCTAAAGCCCAAACTTTAACCTGATTGAACGTCTCTGGAATGATCTGAAAATGGCTGTGCCAATGCTCCTCATCCCACCTGATGGAGCTTGAGAAGTTCTGCAAAAAAGAATGGGAGAAACTGCCCAGAAATAGGTGTGCCAAGCTTGTAGCATCATACATAAGACATCTTTTAGGCTGTAATTTCTGCCAAAGGTGTTTTAAGTATTAGCAAAGGCTGCACATGCTTATGTACATGTTATATTTCTGCTCTTGATTTGTGCAAATCCATTAAAATATATATATTTTAAATTCCACTTTGTCATCATGGGGTATTTTGTGTAAAGTTTTTAAGGACGTTTAAACTGTGAAGCGCTTTCCAGGTTTACTGTACTAAGGACCAGCCTATGGTTACTCTTTTTAAAGTACATTTGAACAAGAAGTTACTCATTGGACTGCATGGATGTTAAACAAGAAAGGTTTGGCTAAGCTGTGAGTGAAATATATCTTTGCTGTACTTTCAGTGCTCAACCACTGCCAGGTCCACCAGATCCCTACTGTCATGTACCAGTGCTATAGCGATGTAATCACCCCAGACTCTGTCACAATGGAAATATTCAAACCTGTGCTGTCCAATCTCAGCAAGTTGGTGAAGGTGAGTGGTAGCCTTCCTGATACACAGAATGTTAGCAATGTTAACTGCTAAACAGTTATTACCATCTTCCAAACCATTCTTTTGCTGTTTTTTGTTTTTTTCTTATTCACAGTTGAAGTCTTGTCCAAGTACAGATGTCCTTCGTAAGTTCGCCAAAGCCAGTGAGACTCAAAGTAACCTATACACATGAACATGAGGAATTTTCAGTTTTTACATTTACTGTCAAAGGTCATCTAACAGATGTAGAAATTACAGAAAAATTAATAAATAAATAAAAAATCTGAACTTGTGAATGTTGCTTTTTATTATCCCCAAGGGGCATAAACAACTCACATCTAAAAACGATGACAAATGTGGAATTACACGTAATAATTGAAAAAAAGGTTCTCAAATCTATTGGTTCTGCATTTTGCTAGATTACATGTCAACTACATGTCTATGGTCCTACTGTCCGGTTTTTATTTTGCACTCTTCAATGACATCCACATACTACTATATACATGACGTAGTACCAGACGGACTGAAAATTTAGGTAGGACTCTCTGATATAGCACTTAATTGGTTTGAGTCCTAATCGAAGAACAGACAATATGTTGTGTCTGTAGCTAATAACAGATCAGAGCTGATGAGGATGACGTGGTGTTCCCAATGGATCAATACTGGGGCCTGTTCTGTTCAACATCTGCATGCTTCCACTGCCTCAGATTATGAAAAACAACAAAGTGTGTTATCATACTTATGCAGACGACACATATTTACATAACCTTATCACCAGGGGACTATGATCCCATACAATGGCTAGGTAAATGCATAGAAGAAATCAACAGGTAGACGTGCCAGAATGTTCTTCAATTAAACAAATATAAAACAAGTAAATGTTTTTGATCCCAAGGACAAATGATTGAAAGTCAGTGTTCATTTTTAATTGCTGATGTTAAAACTTATGAACCAAGTCAGAAATATAGGTGTAGTTATGGATTCAGACTTCAACCTAAACAGCCATATTAAGAAAATGACAAAATAAGCCCACTCTCACCTGAAAAATATATCAAGGGCTAGAGAACTTAGAAGTCTCAACAGGATTTGGAGAACTTGTCCAGCAGCTTCGTTAAATCCAAATGGAAGACTTCACTGTTTGCTGTTGCCTTTAATTGAACCACTCAAGGATGTCAATAAACTTCTGCATCTCACTCTTCTAGGTCAAGTCTTTCATTGTCAGATGTATAGAACAAAACACAAGGTCAGACCGGGAGCTGAAATTCTTGGACAAATCAATGCAAAGCAGCCTTGCATAAAATAAGTACTCAGCATGGACTACATCTATGGCAAATAGATATAACAATCCTGAATATACAAAATGATATACAATAAAGTATACTAAACCTCTAATACACATAATAACCTATACTAACCTTATAAACCTATACTAACAAAGACAAGTGGGTTACACAATTAGTATAATATTGCTATTACAGTATCTGAAAGTGACAGCATATAAAGTGGCTTATGAGAATGTGTAATAGTGTTTGAATGTCCATTCAGAAGCCTGATGGACAGTTTTCCAATCTGTGTGGGCAAGACCGAATGCTTCGGTATCACCTGTCATACTGAAAAGGGGTCAAAAGACTGAAGGAAGTCTCTCAGAATCATACCAGCTTTCCTGAGCCATTGTGTCCTGTAGGTGTTGGTAGGGCAGGTAGCCTCCTATCGATGATGAACTCAGCAGACCTGATCACACTACGTAGGACCTTTCGGTGCCTGTCTGTGCAGTGCACGTACCATACTCTGATGCAACCAGTCAGCATGGTCTCTATACTGTATCTGTAGAAGTTCGTGAGGAAGACTATGTCCATGCCAGACTTCGAAATGACCCTCTTCCAACTGTTCAAAGTCGTAGCCAGAATGAAGGCCCAGTCAATCCTGGCTGACTGTAGGACGACTACATACTGAAACATATGCAATGCATAAACACACAATGTGCTTGTTCACCTTATAGCATCCATCGTAATGTATAGGACAATATCAACTTTGATAATGGGCCATTTTACTGATGGGTGTGCACTGTGTGGAGTTGTATAGCCATCCATTCGTCCATCCATTTTCTTTTGCTTATCCGGGGCCGGGTCGCAGGGGCAGCAGTCTGAGCATGGAAGCCCAGACTTCCTTCTCCACACACATCTCCTCCAGCTCCTCCGGGGGCATCCTGAGGCGTTCCCAGGCTAGCTGAGAGACATAGTCCCTCCAGCGTGTCCCGGGTCTCCCCTGGGGCTGCCTCCCGGTGGGACATGCCCGGAACACCTCCCAAGGGAGGCATCCAGGAGGCATCCGAAACAGATGCCCGAGCCACCTCAGCTGGCTCCTCTTGACATGGAGGAGCAGCGGCTCTACTCCGACTCCATCACTGCAGCCACTGCACCGATCCACCTGTAAATCTCACGTTCCATCTTTCCTTCACTCATGAACAAGACCCGGAGATACTTGAACTTCTTAACTTGAGGCAAGGACTCAAGGACCCACCAGAAGGGAGCAATCCACCCTTTTCCGGTGGAGAACCATGATCTCAGATTTAGAGGTGCTGATGCTCATCCTGGCCGCTTCACGCTCGGCTGCAAACCGCTCCAGTGCACGCTGCAGGTCCTGGTCCGCGTAGATCTTACCAGGGAGGCTGAGGAGTGTGATCTCCCTGTAGTTGGAACACACCCTCTGGTCCCCCTTCTTATAAAGGGGTACCACCACCCCGGTCTGCCAGTCCAGAGGTACCGTCCCAAGCCGTCATGCAATTTTTAAGAGACGTGTCAACCACGACAGCCCCACAACATCCATAGACTTAAGATACTCAGGACAGATCTAATCTACTCCCGGGGCTTTGCCACCAAGTAGCCCACTGACTACCTCAGTGACTTCCACCTGGGTGATCGATGAGTCCGCCTCCGGGTCCCCAGCCTCTGTTTCCTCCTCAGAAGACGTGACGGCAGGATTGAGATCCTCAAAGTATTCCTTCCACCGTACAACAACGTCCCCAATTGAGGTAAGCAGCTCCCTGCCCGTACCGTAAACGGTGTTGGTGAGGCACTGCTTCTCCCTCCTGTGTCGGCGAACGGTTTGCCAGAAATTCCTTGAGGCTGTCTGATAGTCCTGATAGGCTGTCTGATAGTGGCCTCCCCAAATTCCTCCCCGACCCGAGTTTTTGCCTCTGCGACCATCCGAGCCACGGCACGCTTGGCCTGCCGATACCCGTCAACTGTCTCAGGAGTCCCACAAGTCAATAATGCTCGATAGGACTTCTTCTTAAGTTTGACAGCATCCCTTACTTCCGGTGTCCGCCACCGGGTTCGGGGATTTCTGCAGGTCAGACGACACGACATCAAAGTCGATCATCGACTTTCGGCCTAGGGTGTCTTGGTGCCATGTGTACTGATGGATGCCCTTGTGCTCGAACATGGTGTTCGTTATAGACAAACAGTGATTAGCACAGAAGTCCACTAACAAAACACCTCTCAGGTTTACTATTTTCTAGTGAGAGTAGATTTCTTATCTATTCTCATTTCGGAAAGTCCGGATGATGGATGCTACAGTGTACCTGCTCAAATGTGGCTGTACTCTTTGCCCAGCCTCTCTCATTGTTAGACCATGGTTGACCACGTGATCAACCAAAGTGGCTCGGGTATCATCAGAGATTACGGTCCTAGTCCTCGTCCTCTCACTCCTCTGGCTCTGCCTCTGTTTCCAATGTTGGCATTCATTGCTCCAAAACAGAAGAGCTCATCTGTTGCCCTTTTATGCTAAAGCTCTGAATGCTAATTGTAAAACTGTGTGACGGGTGTTTGCCCTTGCGATGAGTCAGTGTGCATATTTGAATGGCAGTGTGTTCCTTGTGAAAACAAGATATTTCATATAAAATTGTGCCAAAAGCATAGAATTGTGTGTAGTCTTTTGAAAAAAGTGTGTTTTAGAACTGCAATTTGAGTGTAAAGCAGGAACTGTGCTTGTAGTTTAGCAGAATTGGTTCAGGGGGTTGGTGAATGAGTTACATATTGTGGTCATTGTGTCTCAAGTACCAGAATTTGTGTGTAAACAATTGAGAAAAACGGTAAGCGAAACCATCGGGACTTTGGGGACATTCAGTCATGTGGAATATCATTTACTTCCACAAGGTGGGGTAGTTATTCTATTATACAGAGTAATTGTTATACTCATAGCCACCATGTCAGATAAATTGGCCTTAAAGAATTGGCCTTACAAACTATGATGCAAGGAATGTCTGTGCGTATGTGCAAGTTTTATAGTGCTACTTCTGTGGAACGAATATCTAGAGAACTGGTTAAAGTACTCATTTGGCAGGTGACTTCCTAAGCACCCAAGGATGTTTGCTGGCGCGTCTAAATAGTAAGTTTTTTTTCCTGATCGGCTCCTGTTTCCGAAAATAAAAACTATATGCCTAAAAGGTTACATGTGTTGCATGACCGAGCCTTGATAGTGCATAATTAATCAAACTGTCTGGGTGATTAGAAGAATACTGATTGCAAGTGGATGACAGCCGTGTTGGTTTACACGTTAAGCAGTCTTCAGTTTCATCTCAATTTGATATCACAGGTCAGTAAATATGCCTATAATCCCGTTCTCATTAAGGACGAGAACTAACGATTTGCGTGTACACCAACCTCAGCGATTAGCTTCCATGCAATGTTGTCGGCCTTTTACGGAAATTTGGATGTATTCTGATTGGTTGTCAGTGTTTAATACTTCATCCGCTGAAACACGAACAGTTTTTAAAGTGATACGGTCGTTATCGTTCCGCTGCATAGTTGTAGTCGTTGGGGTGTGGACTATATTGAACCATTCTTCAAACTATATTATAGTTGTCAATGGTTCTTTTGAACCATCACTCTCTTCTGGTGTGAACGGGACTTTTTATTGAGAGTTCATTCGGGATTTTCAAGATGAATACGTCATTTATTAGGAGTGCACTTGTGAGGCCAGCTGATCAGATAGAGGGTATTTGGGGCCTATGCTAGTTTGCTCATGATTTGTGCAAATTTGAGTAGTTCGTGTGAACAAAACAAAATCCAGTGATCTTTAAAATATTCACTTTAGATGGTCTTGCTGTTACTATAGAAAACTTACCATATTTCCATCCATGTAGCTGGCATAATGAATTTTGCTTCATCTATGTCACTTAAATAGCCTTTTAAAAAAGCCGAGCGACACTAGTAAGCAATTGTGACATGGACATTGCGAGACGCAAACGGGAATAAGATTGAAAAAAGACTTCAGAATTTAACCTAAACCGTCTATTGTTGTTGTCAAAATAATTCGTAAACCGGAAAGAGGAAAAAGAGTGCTGTTCAAATTAAACTCAACATAAACTGCTTTCAAGCATTGGGTTGCTTGTTTGGGTTACTTACTGGTCCTAGTCGCGCACATAGCGAAACTTTGACGTTTTGGTGCCATCTGAAATGACACAATGAGTTCGTCTGAAACTGAAATAGAAAATACCCCGTCCACTTCTATTTCAAGTTCAGACAAACTCATTTTTCCATGCTAGGCTACTTCCCAGATTATGCTACTCAGTGCCGTGTGCGCGTGATGCACGTATGAGGTTAAACTGATAGCTCAACCAATAGGATACAACGGATGGCATATCCAAAAGAATATAACTATAAATTATATGATTCTGCTATATACATTGCTAAATTGATGCATCATGATGCATTTTACGACGATATATTGTGGCTCCCAATAAAACCAACTGATAAAAGCGGCAGCATAACAGCCCCCAAAATCATGAGCAATGCACTATAGACTTTAATTTCGCAAATATCTGCGTTTGTGTGTCACCGAAATCTTCATGAGCTTCACCGACACTGCACTACTGTATAAAGTTTTTTGTGTGTGTGTCTTTTGCTTGGTTATGTTCAAATAAGATAGTTGTGTTCATTTGAAAATAATTTTTAATAGGACATCCATACCCAGATATTTTAACTATGAATGCTAATCGGTCATGTAACATCGTTGTAAAAGACTATGGACTGTTGTTGATAAAGGCGAGAGTGGGTACAACATGGAGAGATGGGGTTATTGTTCAAATGTAATTTGATACTAGTAGGGTGGTAGTCTCTCTAACAGCAAAGCGTTGATTGTAGATTTTTCAAGCAGCAGTCAACATCGCGTCTCTGCACTTCCAAGTCCACAGTCTTTTCTCTCACTGAAGCTTGACTCTTTCTCTGTGATTTTCAAAGCACGCCATGTACCCACACTCCCTCTATCTTGCCACAGCCACAGAGTGTCAAGGTGCTAATGATCTCTCCTCCCTAAAAACTACATCATCACCAAGTGAAATAACTTCCTTTTTGGACAAAGCCAATAGGTGGATAAGGTGATATTCCTAGCTGTCTTTCATAATGTCAATATATTGTCACATGATAGTTACTCTTCTCACTGTCCTCCTGGGAGCTAAGAAAATAGTGGTATCAGGATACGTGATAGCTGCAGACTCATTCTCTGGCTTGCACTCTGGAAGTGCTTTCTGTCTCACCTTGAGATCAAGACCTTCCTCAGACATATTTGTTGCACTGGTTCAGTCGTTTCGGAAAGATATTCTCCTCTTCTTACAATCCTTAAAATAAATTAATTTCAATTTGTTGCAGAATATATTTAGAATAAATATTATTTGGTATTGACATAAGTACATTGGAAACATGGGGTGCATAATCATGAGGTCCCTGAAAGCATCTCTTTTTTGTAGAGCTGTTATCACCCCATGTGACAGTAGTAGTAGTGACTGAGAGTGCGATGTAGCTTTGTATGAATATTAAACAATTTGTAAGCTTTGAGTCTGGATGATGCTCAGAGTTGTGTGCTCACACTTGTCTTTAGGAGTAAGATTTATTCAAAGACTTATGATGATGTCCTTATGATTGTTCCAAAATACCATATAGACTATGGTGGCTGGAGTTTGTATTCGTTCCTCGGAGAGATTCAAAGCCATATCTTGTCATTTTTCTAACTAAGATATGGCTGTTGAAAAGCAAAAATATATGTACGTCTTTTCACCAAACATTGAACAATGTTAAAAAAAGGCTTGTTCCAATGTTATTCCTCACTTATTTCCCATTTGTGCTTTATCAACATAAGCGGTTTAACACCATTTTGGAACTTGTAACTTAAAGTGTAACTTAACTCCCCAGTCAATACTGTGGAGTCCTTCCACTTCCTGGGTACTATCCTCTCCAAGGACCTCAAGTGGGAACTGAACATCAGCTCCCTCACCAATAGAGCACACCAGAGGATGTACATTCTGCATCAGCTGAGGAAATTGAACCTGCCAAAGACAATGATGGTGCACTTGTACACAGTCATCATCGAATCCATCCTCACCTCCTCCATCACTATCTGTCATGCCACTGTCAAGGACAAGAGCAGACTGCAACATATCATCTGCGCCGGTGAGAAGGCGATTGGCTGCAACCTGCCTACTCTGAGAGACTGCCCACCTTGAGGACCCTGAGGCGAGTGAAGAATAATGTGGCAGACTCCTCCCACCCTGAATACTCTCTGTTCTAGCTGCTCCCTTCAAGCAGAAACCTCACAAAACCTCACGCCATAAGAACAGTTTCTTACCCTCATCTGCTTGCCTCTTTAAAAAGGCTAAGGACTCCCAACTACACATTTATGAAGTCCATCTGTTATCCTATTACACATATCACAAAAGACTATATTGATTGTCATCAACATATCTACCAGTCATATTGCACTACTAATTTTGTATTTATTTATCTTTTTAAATATTTGACATAGTGTTGTTTGGAATCATTTAGACTGTTGTCTATTTTCTTCTCCGTATGCACTTTCCTGAAAAATCCTTGCTTGTGACTTAACTTACTTTGCAAATAAAACTGATTCTGATTAGCATTGTAGGAAAACTATCACCAACTAAAGAAAGGCAATATAGGTTTAAGGTTGCACACAGATCAACTGTCTGAAATAAGACTTAAATTTGCGCACATGAAGACCTAGCTGTCACAACTCCAGTTTAGTTTATTATTATCAGAGAAATCTATGGCACATATCAAAGTGCCTTGGGTGTACTCAACAGTCCCCGCTGCAAGTACAGGGGAAAATCCTGTTGTGATGCAACACCAGCAACCTCATCCACACTCAACTACCAGCTACAAACACAGCATTCTGCCTTGTACCTTATTTGGTAATGTCTAACTGATGAGTCAAGTTCACAGTTAACATATAAATGACTGATTAGATGCACACAGTATGGAAATAAAATGTGTGCATTTAGTGCACCAGCATGAAGCTACGAAAAATCACATCTTATTCCGAGACTTGTTTCAAAATACCCCTTGTAGCAATATTGTGGCAACATTTCCCTGCGTCTTTTAATGTAAACTTAGTTTTACATTTGACTTTGCATATAATTAATGCTTCTCCAGATAAGGTTTGGTATATTTTTTCCAGATATGACGTGTTAGGCTATAAAGTTTGTTTACTGTCTGTCTTGATGAGGACAGTTGATGTGTTGTTGAACATATGGACCCTCAGATTCTTGGTGTCTATAATCTTAAAGACATGACCTATATTTCTCAGAAACTGAGAGACTAAACATTAACTGTTGTAACCTTGTGAAGTAAGACCTCTCATGATGTAATTTTCTTCATTCGTATATTCTGAATGCAGCGTAATCTGCCCCTATCTGTGTGTCACAGTTTCAGATTGACTCATTCACATGACTTGATGATATACTCCACCCCCAGCACAGCAGGGTATGAATTGTTCTGTGCAATGCACATGTGCTTCGCTGAAGGGGTTGTAAAGTCAAATCATTTTTGAGGAACCATCCTTGATTGTGCAAGTGATCAGTCTGAGAGGTTTTCAGTAACAATCTGTCTTTCAAACATGGTTCAAGACCATCAGGTGAATTTCCGAAGAAGACATACTTGTATACACATCCTGTTAAAATGTATTGTCAGCTGAGAAAGTGGTAAACATCTCCACATCCAGCAGGGGTGTCATTAGTTCCCAGTAGAGCTTGGCAGACTCATCAAGTTAATGTTTTAATATCCTGTTCTAGATGTTGGCCTCATCAACTCATCAACACTAAATCATAGTTATTTTTTAAGAGACAAACACTTACAGGCAGTAATGCAATATTAGGTGGCTTTGTCCATTTGCTTCCTCTTTGAATAAGCTATAATAACTTACTCTGTAAAAGTAGCATGCTGAGTATAATTTAACGAAATGAAAGGCAGTTGCTGATGTGTTAACGGCAAAAAGGGTAAGTGAGAACATTTTGAAACAGTGAAGAAATCAAATAGAGGAAGAGAATTGACTTGTTCATGTCATGTTCTCTGGACTTTGCACTTGCGGTAACTGGTGCGGCCAAAGTAATATCCTTGCCAACGTTGGAAACCACAAGTCTTTTCCTAAGACACCAGGAGATTACGTTAGACACATTTTCAGACCAGTTTTAGATAGTCAGCAAAAAACGTAATTTGACTTTCCACAAGATAACTGGAGTCAGTAAGTAATTCCAACCAATGTTGCAAATTTGTGTCTTCCTCATGGTAATTTGAGGAATATGTCTTGCCAAAACGTGAGGATAGTGATGGGTTTACTCATTTTCCTTAAACCCATTGAACGCTTGTGTGATCACATCACCTAGTTTAGACCAATACAATACAAAACTTTGTTGCAAGTCAATGATTCACCCAGCCTGGGTTTTCCCATAGCTGCTGACCAAAGCCGTGTGTCGAAACAAACATTTGAAATGGCCAAGAGCGTAAGAACATGTGGATTCACTCATAATGCACATACATTGTTTCTACTAGGAACTTTACATAAATCAACCAATACTAGTTCTTTTTCATCTCATTAATGTTGTTTTTGTTCGTGCCTTGTGATTGGAGGACGACAACAAGATCCACCCCCAGCCTGGGAGGGTAGGGCAGACTTACGGGATGTGGTGCTGAGGGTGAGGCTCCCAGAAAAGGAGCTGTTGTATTTGCTCAGTGAACCTTCTTTCATTTTCAGCCTGAGGGCAGCTCCTATTGACTTGTTAAGATGGTTGGTACCCTGCCACTTTAAACAAACAAGAACCAGCCTGATCTGTTTTGATCAGATACGTTCTGACTTCTCTCCAGTTTTAACTCGCTGGGATGTAGTTGGGAAAGTCTGTATTTCCTTCTTTGTACCTGAGGTATCTGCAGGTCTTAATGCTTACTCATTCTTGTAACAAGTAACGTTTACAAAGCATATTGCCACAAACAAGATTATTTCTATAGGCTTGTTTGTTCTAGTGCTCTGACGTGTAATTCAAATCTAGTAACAATTAAATGGACATTGACAATCATCAAGACATGATGACAACTAGCAATGGCATCTGACATCTTATTTCTGTACACTTGACACTAATAGGTATTTGCTATGACATTACTTAGCAACAAAAATCTGGTATGTAAAAAGTAAATTTACTACTGCCCTATTACAAAATCATTAAATGTTTTTCTTGTTTCATTAACATTCAGTACGCTTATTTATTTTTATTAAAATAACAGGGCTCACCTAAAATATCTGTTTCTCAGTCTGACTACTCCCCAAAAAATACATTACTTGCATAAAGACACTGCATTTCAGTTCATATATCATGTTTTCCAAGGAAGTGTGCTTCTTGAAAGCAACTGATGTTTTCTTTTGTTTTTTTCTTCAAGAACTCTCTAAATGAAATATTCTGAGGGAGTGTCCACATGTCTACATGCACCGACAGGGAATACAATCCATTGTACGCAAGCTTCACTCAATATTTGTATGCATAGGTCTGTTTTGTCTCTGTCAACTGTATGTTTGAGTGCTTTGCATTAGTTTGCATTTGCAAGCAGGTGCACGTCTGTGTGGTGAGTGTGTGTGTTTTGCGTGTTTAAGAATTCCAGACAAGTGTATACACGTGTATGAGTTTTAAGGTGTTCAAATGTGAGTCTGAGTAAATATCGACATAGAGAGGTGAGATTTAATCAAAATGGAGACTTGCAAGGGAGAGAGAGTGGGAGTGTGACCACAAAGTGGGAGAATATGAGTATGAGGGAGTTACTCAACTTGCTGTTGGCCTGTGGCCATATATGCAACATAACATAGCCATGCTCTTAGTCAGGACAGGCATATACATAATTACATCTGTAATGGTGCTGGGGGCTGTTTTTCAGGTAACCATTTTCAAATGGTGCATTCTTGAAACTGAGATACTTACGGTAAAATGCTGTAATGCTAGCATCTAGCACAGACTGTATCTGCTAGTATCTAGTCTTTTGACAGTGTGAGTAAAGGTGGGAGGATATTGTCTGTCAAAATGTTTATAACACCAATATAATGTAGTTTATTAGTACATTAATTAGGGAATTATCATTTCCATTCATTATAATAAGTAATGTACTACAAAGTACAATTAATCCTTTGACTTCAACAGCACAGTACGGTGACATACGAGTAAACTGAATGTTTACTGTACTGTTTGAATTGTACACATCACATACCAATCTTCTAGTCTCTGAGTAAACATGATCTGTTTGAGCCTGTAAAGACAGGGCCACTGTTCTTTCACAAGGTGGCTTACTTAGTGCATACAATCTCTCCGTCATCCACACATAGGGAAGATAAATAGGGATGATTAAGTTCGATGTAAACAATGCTATCTGTCTCAAAGTCTATTGTCGTACGAACTATTAATAATCCAACAATGATTCAAATATGAAATAAGGTTTCTATCAAAGACTGCTGCAGTGAAGTATTCAAGTAGGGTATGGAATTCCACATCACAGCATTTTAAAATTCATTGGGATCAAACTCAAAAGTTTGTTGTGACAATAAGATGTAATCGATTTGTTGCTTTGTGCAATAGAATCCTTTATAATCTAACACATTATTTAGCATCAGTTTTTTTTCTCTTGCCAGCTGTTACCTGTAGGCACAGTATAATATTCATTAAATTACAAACTGCACTAGATGCAGGAGCCTGAACACCAACACACGCTTATGAAGAGAGACTCCCAAGGCGGTTTGCTTGATTTTGCAACAGCCATCTTGTCTTGTCCTCCGTTGTGGGGGTGGTGTTTTCTCTCGCCCAGATGGCCAGAAATGGCAGATGGAGATGCTAACCTTTACGGCTAACAGACACTCAGTGACTGCGGTAGCTTGCCAGCTACGAACCCTTACACCCAGACTTAGTGGAAGGTCTGCGGTGTAGAGAATATAATGTGGATGAGGTCATCAGATAGTTGGAACTTTGGAAAGTCTGTTGTGTCACCAAACTCCCTAAATCTTCCACCAAATCCTTTTTCCTTATAACTTTATTTTCATCCATACTAGAGCCTGGTATTTTGGCAAGTAAACTAGAATGTTTATTCTGGCTGTCCCTGCAACTAAGAAGTCTAACAATGGCACAATGTTGTCACCCCTATGCTTCTCTGGAGAGACAGTATTGTCAAGGTTATAAGTACTACTTTCGAGAAGTTTTTTTACTTTGATATTTGCCTGTTTCTGCATTATTAGTGAAAGTGAGTGTATGTAGAGAAACAGGAAAAGAAAGTAGAGCATGCAGTAAATATCCCTGCCTGGAGTTGATCCCGGGCCACTGTTGTAAGGTATTAGCTTATGTGATATGTGTTATATCAGATAAGTGTTGAGTGATGAATGTGTTATATCAGAACGCCCCATAGCACACATTTTCAATCTCCTTTAGACCAAGCCTACATTATATTAGAACTTGGCAAGGGCGCCATGATCTTAGAACCAAAGAACCAGGCAGTGGAACTTCTGAGCTGGGAGATTGCAATCTTTGGCTTCTGTTTGGGCTACTTGCTGTCTCTTTCTCAGTTCTGAAGTTCAGACAAAACAGACTGAATCCAGGGAAGGGCAGGGCTCTGATACACTTGTTAATTTACGTTCAACAACCTACCAACTCACAACTCCCCACTCCTGTATGTATCATGAAAAAACTGCAAGTAGCAGAGGTGGTTAAAGTACAGTTGGCTCTACATGGGGTGCGACATGACTGGTGCTACAAATCTGTCCTTAGTGCTGACTCACCATGACCTTTCTAGGGCTGCTGATAGGAATTCTCTCCCAGCTTCCTACTGCCCCACTGTACTATTAGAAGCTTACAGTGCTAGTAATTCAGTTTTATATTTTGAATAATTACCACGATCAATAATAATTGTAGTTTCAATACGGAATTCAATACAAACTGATTTGACTGCAGCAGTTCCATAAGTGTCTTAATCTGAGAATGTAGTAGTTATGTATTGTATGTATGTAGTTATTTCATATTATTCAGATATCAGCAGTCCAATCCTTTACTCGAGAACAGTATGTTCTGTTCTTTGTTAATGCAGCAATCACAATGGAATCTGGGCTGCATACATGGACCGTACTGTGTTGTATATGGTCATCACCTCTCAGTAGCCTCAGCATGTTTGCGTTAAGGTTGTGTGTGGGTGGTGTTTGACACATGAGTTGGACCTTGTTTGTGCCTGTCACTTGGGAAGCCGCCCCCACTCTGGCTATGAGCCCACAGGTTATGTTTCTCACAGAGAGTAAGCAATTGTTGGTTCCCTTTATCTGCTATTTGCAAGGAGCTGCCATGCTAATAACCATCAAGCACTTGAGGCATCTGACTGTGTCTTTTTAAATTAAGCTTTTAATCTTTTAATCTTTTTAAATTCAGCTGTAAATTTATTTATTTGTAATGCTTATATACTTCTGCTAAAAAAATTAAATTTGCCCTCATGTATTTTAACTTGATTACCACATCCTGTCATTTTTACCGTAGATTACTCAATACCAATCTGTTCTTTGTGTACCATAAAGTTGAGCAATGGGTGTGTAGCCATCAAGCATTGTGTAGAAAGTATTGTTCTCGAAGCATTGCCAGTAAACTCCACCCACATATACACTCACCTGTCCACCCACACACATGCACGCACGTACACACAATTCTACCATGAACTTGAAAAAACAGAAACAAACACATACATATGGACACACATGTGTCACAGAATGCAACACACATACCCAAGCACACACACAAATACCAGGTCTGTTGGTCTGTTGCTCCACTTAGGTGACTTTGACAGTTAGTTCTTCAGGTGTATGTAGCTCTGTTATGTTGACACAGCTGTGTCTCTGTGTGTAGGATGCAGGGCTCTAGAGCCTGTCTTGACATAATATGAGATATATGAGACCTTCATTGCCAGATGGGAGAAATGTTAATCAAACACAATTATAAATTCCTTTTTTTGTTGTTGTAATTATACTGCGCATAAGAAGAGAAGAAACCAACGTAAATGTGTAATTTCAGAAAACACATTTTTATTGAATGAAATAACAAATCTGAGAGACACGCTCAGATTTTTGGGATAGTGCACAGTGCCCGTGATGAAGTCAGTGACACACAAACACACAGACTCCTGGAATTATAAAAAGGGAACAGTGCCCATGATACAGTCAGTGAGTAAGATGTTGGTGACACACAGATTTCTTGAATTATAACAATACCTGTTACGCAACTGGTGTTGACGGTTTTTCTCAGTGGCTTTGGTACCTACATTTTTTAGATCACAGTTGAAATTCTCAAGTACTTGTTCAACCTCCATATCATTTATGGAGCTGGTGACAGGATCATGGATGGCCATGGCTCAAGAATGCACATGGGGAACTGGCCCGTGTGGTCTGATACGAAAGAAGAGAGAAAGAACACAGTGAATCACAGTTTGTTGCATATGGGGCTGCTTAGCCGCAGACCAGTCAGAGTGCCCATGCTGACCCCTGTCCAGAGCCAAAAGCACCTACAACAGTTAGGTGAGCATCAGAGCTAGACCGTGGAACAATAAAAGGTGGTATGGTCGAACGAACCATGTTTTCTGTTACATCTCATGGCTAACTGGGTGTGTTGCGACCTGAGGAACGCATGGCACCAAGATGCAGGCAGAATTATTTCCTCAAGCAAACCATTGTGACTTTGCTGTTTGAGGACAAAGGGGAATTTTCCAGGATACAGACTTTTTTGAAATGTCAAAAGTGTGTTATTCCAGAGTTACTCGCAGCAGTACAAACATTTTGGGAAAATACATTGTTGAGCCTTTACATTTAATTATTAATTATTAAGTATTTTTGAAGTTGTTTAATTGTGCTTAAGACTTTAGTAGTGTACAATACATTTGTAGATGTTGCTTCACATTTGCTATCAGTCATTTAATAGTTGGAAATGCAGAGACTGCATTTAGCAAAGCAAAAGAGAAAGAACAGAATGCGAGTGAAAAAAGTAGCTCTGCTCAGCACACACTGCCATTTATATCTAAAGGTGTAAGATCTTTAAGATTGTCAGCTTCACACATTTGAATTGCAATTGTACTTTAAATTATGGTGTACCTATTGCCTGCCTCTACCTCTCCTCACCAATAATTCTCTCTACATAATTCCACCTCGTGGACCTGAAGTACATGTGGACTCCAATTCCACTAGATCAATTGCTTTTTACCTTTAGTAGAAGCTGGGGTCTTGAGCATTGTACAGCATGATGTACAATGCACAAGCATTTACAATGCTCAGCATTGTACAGACCAACTGACCCTGCCACATCAGACAATCAACTAAAATCACATCACTTAGATTGGGGTTATCCAAAAAACAATGCCCACTGTCATGCATTTATCAGATGTTCTGCCATCCTTTCAATATAGAAAAAAGATCCTTGTGGAGTTCTACAAACATTCAATTTTGTGGTATGTCTATGCTATTGCTTGTCTTTGGGCTTTACATCTCAAAGCAGTCTATAATACACGCACATTTACAAAATACCTATCTAAACACCAAGTTCATTGATTGCTAAAGCTCTTGTCTATCTTTCCAAAACAACCACATATCGTACGTAGCCTTGAATGTTAAATGTCTGTAGTGTTTTGAAATTCTTTGCTGGCTGTTGGAATGGATATTTTAAAGATACAACTAATCTAAGAATAAGGAAGCATTATTTCCAGCTACATGATCATAACAGCAGGAAGGGGGAGAGGTTTGCGCTAGTATGGAGGAATGACATCCCAAATATTAACACTACTTAGCGTGTATTTAAATTCAATTGTTACCTTTAATTTTTCATGTTTATCATCCAATTGCCAGTTAATAATGTTATGGATATAAAAATGTCAACTGAGGCCAATGCATTCCCTCTGTAATCTTTCGACCCTCCTTGTATGCTGTGTTGTCACACTGTTAGTAGTTCCTCCTCAGCATGCTCTATTTCTAGCACTTAGGGTAAATTGGGCATTCTTAACATTTTGCTCATCAACACTTATTTTCTGCATTCTACAGTGTAGCTCATAAACCTTCCATGTCATGCTCCTTTTCGCTTTTTTGTGTCTGGTTTGTGGGAGACAATCCATGAGACCCAGTAGGTAGATAAGGCACCATACATCAAGAGGCTAAATGGTAATTACATAAGATTCCGTTGAGCATTCCAATGATACAGTCCTATACTGCATCCTCATTCAACTGTGAAAACATTTCTTCAATGTTTTTTTTTATCACATCAGGCCTCTGGAGGTAGATTTTTTGTCTTCATGTTGAGTGCAAAACTTTTTGCATTGCACGAAAACAAACAAATGTGCAAGTCAACTCTGATATGACGTAATCAAGTATTATAAGTTGTGCATATCAATCAAATTAAAATATATTTCAAACACCAAAACTGGTATTTAAAGTTTGAGAGAAAAGAAAACTTAAAAACTTCAATTTAGGAGCAATTACCTCCTTTGGTCAGGTTAGGCTGTCTAATGGTTTGCTCTTGGCACTGTTTAATTTGGGTAATTACCATTTGTGTGCAAAAAAATAAGTAATTTGTTTTGCTCTGGGGGACATTTTCTGTACATTTGCCAAGTGTAAGTCTTAAATTGCAAAATTTAGTTAATTATTGCTAATTGCTTGGTAATGATTAATTCTCTTTTCCAGTTGAGTTTTTTTCCATAGATTCAACATCATATAAAAATAAAGCTTTTATTAAACTGTCATGATGCCATTTTCAATTTGAAAACCACAGGCTCATTGGTAGTGGTATCAAAGAAATTATGTCAAATAATAAAATAAGTTTTACACATGCCAGTAGCATACACATTTTAACTTACAATTTACAGTTCTGGGAGCTGTATTGGACTGGCAAGACCATTGTGAAAACACTGTTGCATTACGTGACATTTCAAACATCCCCACAAAAGCTTTTCACTTGCAATCTTGATATATATAGTATTACGAAAGATACGGTATCTAAAAGATTTAAGCCTTGTTCTAAAAATCCAAAATCAACAGGGTGAACTATCATTAACTGTAGATAATGGCCCGGCTAAAATAATAACAACTTTTAAAGCTGATTTGAACTTTCTCCATATGTTGAGTGTATATTCGTTACAACAATAACAAAACAAATAGCAATTTGGATACATAAAAAACATACAACGAATTACAAACATGGTATATTATTTACAATACATCCACAAGTCGCTTTGGCCGTATGGTATATATTTAACAATCAAGGCACAAATTGATCCCTTGATAGACCAGCTACACTCCAGACAAAATAAATTACAAGTTAATCTGCTACAACTCTTACATTCAATCTCTAAAGAAGGGTTGCCATTTTTACACCTTACGCATATCGCATAATATGAAACATTGAACAAGCTATTTCAAATGCGGCAGTATATCTGGAATTGCACTTGAACAGTCGCAGGCTTGTCAGCAAAACTAAACATTATAAAGCACTCTGAAATAGTACAAGGGGACATGAGCTTTTTCCCCCATAAAGTCAGATATAGACATTCCGCTCCACACATTCCACAAGATCAAAGTCCTCTCTGAGGGCATGAGGGCCACAATTCCAAAACAATCTCATTTTGGCTATCCCCATGAATTCACAGTCAGTAAATGTGTGCACGTTTTCAGAGGCTGTAAACTTGATACATATATCTACGAGGCATTTGCAAAATAAAATCTCATTACGTTACATCGATCTCCTGTCCACTGTGACTGCTATAGGATTGCAAATGGATACAAATCCTATCCACTTAAATAAAGTCTTGCAAAGTGGCCCTAAAAAGGAATGCTGTATTTCTAAATGGGCCTCCCTTTAACCAAAAAGCCTGCACAACTATGCATGATGTCCTAAAGGACAAAGAAAGGGACTGCCTCTCCAAAGCAGACCACATTCTGGCTGTACCTCAGTGCAGTGACAATGAGTGCTCAACAGTCACCTCCTTAGAGACTACAAATGACAGCCATTAGGGCTGTACCATTAGCAACATAATGTATGGGGAGGGTCGTTAATGAACAAACTCCATACCCAACCCTTTCCCCATTCATAAAAGTATAGTTGATTCAGTCCTCTGTGTCAGGCTGGACTCCCAGCATAATATGAAGCTCCTCAGCAGAGTAGCCCAGAAGGTTCTGCAGGTCGCAGACAAAGCGGTAGACATAGCGTTTTCCCGAGGTCTTGTGGATAATGTTCTTGTCATAGTAGTAACGCAAGCCACGACTCAACTTCTCGTAGTTCATCTTAGGTTTGTTTTTCCTTCGGCCCCAGCGACGAGCAACCTGGAGGAAAGGCGAAGGAAGGGTCAAGCCACACAGTTTGTTTGGTCTGGTTAACTTGGGAAAGTTGCATTACTCCATCTAGTTGGTGTATTACCAGACACAGTTTATCAATACATAAAGGGTGGGAGAAACTCACCTCATCTGGGTCAGTAAGTTTGAACTCCCAGCCATCTCCTGTCCAGCTAATGATAGGCTGGCAGCTTTTGTCTGTCAAAAGCTCTAAGAGGAACTGCCAAAGCTGGATGGGACCACTTCCTATGAAAAAGACATGGTCAGAGAGTCAAAACATATACAATTAGGTATGGGATTAGGCAGGATTTTATCATTTGTGAATGTGTCAAACTGAATCTAACAGAGCAACATATTTATTGGGATGTATTGGGATGGAATCAATTCCAATTGATGAGAATAATAGTGAATTTAAAATAATCTGGCTCATGAACTCACCAGTGAACCCTGCCAGGACGGCAGCTGGTATCACAGGCTTGCCCTGTTCCACCGGCTCATTCCTCTCTTGAATGTAGTCTTTGAAGGACAAGCCCTGTTTTCCCAGACTGAGGGGCATGTTGCACTCATCGTCAAAGCTGTCCTGAGATGGGACCTGCTGGGTATCTGCCAAAGACGACTGACTACCCCAGGACCGCAGCCCCTCAAAGCTGTCCACACTCTCCAAGGAACCCTGATCTTTAGATGAGACTGCAGGGACAAATAGAAGCAACGTTTAATAGCCGGCTAACAAAAACACATTATAAGGATTAGTCAATAGTCAATAGTATGATTAACAAGCATTGCTGACATGTGTACAGGCAACTTGTAAACCGGTAGAAAATAGTCATTTTTTAAACAAACTTCTAACTGTAAACTTATTGACAACTTGGCCTACTCACAGGATTTGGGAGTAGCGCTTGTCAAGGAGTATTCCGGGCCCCTAGTGGTGTAGCTAACATTAACAGTGCTCAGCTGAGGCTTGGAGAACATGGAGAACTCCTGGTCTTGGAGCAACATAGGCATCTTATCAGAATTCTCAAACAGTTCCCTCAGAAGACTGCCCGTGCACTCAGGCACCCGCATGGAACACTTGGTAAAGCCTGTGGAGGTCCAACCAGTAAGATATGAGACAATCAAAAATGCATTTATGATATTATTTTTGAAGTGGAAGGTAAACTGCTTTTTTCATTTTGGCTTTGTGGACAGCTGTTTTACATTATCTGTTTATTTGGTAGTGTAGTGTATCATGTTGACTTACCAGCAGAGCTCATCCAGTTAGTAACTGAGGGAACAATACTGCTGATAGTTTTACAAGAATCCTTTTCCTGGGACTCTGAAGTGAAGTGAAAAAAATATGATTTATCAGTTATCTACATCAAGGTAACTAGTGCATAAGAGCATATGCATTTGAAGTGTCACACAGATAGGCCAACACGTACAGCCAAACCAGGATTCATTCATGTTTTTACCTTTCATCATCTGGTCCAGGTGCTCCCACAGGATGTCACCAACAAAGTCAGGAGCTAGCTCCAGGAAATTGTCCTTGCCCAGGTCACACAGCTCCTGACCATTCATGTCAAACTTGAAGAAATTGACATTGGCCAGACTGAACTCACTGGCTGCCCAGTGGAGCCACTGAAGTACATGCTGCTTGGTCCACTTACGAGGGTCTGAGAGATGTAAGAGACTTAGATAAACAACTAGAATAAATTACGTCAGTACATAACTGCCTAAATACAAATATCTACATTTTGGATGGAGAAATAAGTTTAACAGTTGTAACAAAATATTAAATGGTAAAAGTATAACCATTTAAATTGAATCCTAAATAAAACTGATGCAAAACAATATGCTTGATACAGTAGAAACCATCAAAAATAAAATTAACACAATGGAAATAAGCACATGCGAGCCCTGTTTATCAACTGGAAATACTATGTTAAGAGAAATGTAGTGGATGAAAGAGAGATTATATTATAGAAAAACAGGTAAAGAGGTGACTCACTGTTGGAGATGCCACAGCAGCCCTGAACCTTGGAGAAGCCACTGAAGCTGTCCTTGAGTGCCTGACTCATCACTGCCTTGCTGCATGGGGTCAACAGAGGCACAGAGCAGGGGCCAAGATCTGGGAGAGGACCAAAGCAAACATAAGCTTGTTCAGAAATAAATAGGTTATTTCCACTGGCACTGTTCAAAATGAGGCACTATTTACAGAGGCACAGACATTCAACTGGATTAATACCATTCTACTATGAGTTTTAAGACAAAATAATTTTAAAAATATGTTACCTCTAGACAGAACAAGCACACAGCCATTGTATTATCTCACAGGTCATATCATAGTATTTAAGTGTCTGCTAATCATTGACCCTTGATACGCCATAGACGTTATATACACAATGTCTGGTGAGTAACTGACTAATAAATGACAAGTTTAAGTTATGAAGTGTTTTGGTTTGGCCTGGGGTGATAAGTGTACAGTGTCATAACAGGGTGACATGGCACTGCATACCGTGTGTAAGGGAGTCCATCCCTGAGGGAACCTCCTGGAGCGACTGGTCTTCATCTGAAGGCAGGAAGTACCCCGAGAACAGGGACATGGGGTCTTCAAAAAGGTCAATTGCTGTCTGTCGCTGTGAATGGGACAAAAGCAGAAAAAAACACATGAGGTTTGTTTTTAAATGGCTGTAAAGGCATCCTTTTACAGACATGTAAAAACACACTCTAACATTATCATATACTTCAGACATGTGTAATTCTGGTCAGTTGACAGAATAAGCCACAAACATATCCACATCACACTTGTGAAAGCCTCATTCACCTCTTCAGGGTAACACCACTGTTATGCTAGATAAAGGCAATGATAACGACAGAGGCGCAGGGGGAAAACAATATGGGCACTCCCTTTTGTTAGAGGTAATCTGTCATTGCTAGTCAAACTCTTAAGCCCTCTCATTCCACTATGCCAGCCCTGGCCGTAAACCACTGAGAAGAGGATGCCCAAATATGGTCTTTCCTGTTCTGTAGAAGCTCTTAAAGCCTCCCTTGAGGCCGCTGGCAGCGTTTCAGTGCAGAGGGTTCATGACACAGCGTGGGCGTCGTCTTGAAGCAGAAGAAGAAATTTTTTTCCTCTCGAACTGGGAAAAAAAGAAGTCTCTCATGCTCGACCGCCTTCCCCTCACCCTCTGTCCCTCCCTCTTCAAATCAGGTTAAGCAAACCAGCCTCTTCTTTAAAATTTGATTAGGCAAGAAGAAGACATTTTTAGAACAGCTTTCTCTTTCCTTCTGCTCTGTGCCATGTCTCTCTGTATGTGTGTAAAATACTTATGTTCTTGACATACTTCACATTTGAGCCTCACAATAAACTTCTTACAGATAATTGACATTTTGAATGAAGTAAAACAAAATGTACATTTCGTTAGATAAAACCTCCTGCTCAGGGAATACAAAATTAACGATACATGTGACAGTCCAGCAACGAGTCAGTGTGACAGAGTAGCTAAAGATTCAGTTAATGTAGCCCTCAAGGTTTGAAAGCTGCTCACTCGCTCTGTTGCCAAGGGGACTAATTGAATTAGATGGAGTATAACAGGGACATACTGAGACTATACTTGGTCTATATCTAATGCTTTGTCAAATTTAGTCAGTAGTCTTTGACAGTCTTGCTTAATCTTGTTTTGTGTTTTGGTAAATGTTGGTTTGTTTGCAATGGCACTCTGAAGTACACAGCCTGCTTAAGGATTTGAGGTACAGCCAGAAGGACATAATACTACAACTCAACTAATATTTATTAACATGTTATCCAACTGTTGAGTGTGAAAGTATCTATATGGCTAAAGCTGGGCTATGTTGTGATTCTTCAAATTGGTTGATGAGTGGGCTCACCTTGAGGCTTGAGCGAAAACCACTTGACAAGGGGGCGACCTGGTCCATGCTGAGCTCACACATCAGGAATCTAGAGGTGCATTCAACAGACAGGCCTGATTAGTCGTTCATGCTGAATGTAACAGCGATGACTTCACAGACGGTAACATAGCTAGGGTGTGACCTGACATGGTCTTTATCTAACGTATCTATTGTCATTCAAATTTTAGTTATTCAGACAACACCTAGACTGATTTAACAAGGTGCACGTCATTGTACATAGTCAATTACTTTCCAGATTATATTTTCTTGTGACAAGAACCAACACTTCTTATATTTCACACTATTTTATATTATCTTATAATATACATTCTACAAATTCATTATATTGCTGCACATCTAATTGTTGGGTCGATTTAAAAACTTTTTAGGTCATATTTTACGTTTGTTATATATTAATGGAATATACGTATAATATATTGCACATATATAATTCATATATTACAGCAACACATAAGACGCATAATTCCCTTATTGGTCACAAGTTTAATGGATCCCCGAAATGACTCACCATATATCGTCACTGGTGGGTGGTCCTTCACTATTAAATTAACACCCGAAAATCCAATGTGTTCGACATAGACGATCCTATTACCCAAATCATACTTCTATAGAGTAGCGCTAAGTCATTCATGAAAAGCTTGACTCTGTAATAGAATGTTTGCCTACAATAAGATGGTGTTGTGGGCTGATGTATTGATGTATAATGTTTACCCACATATAGATATTCAATCTATTAAAATCCTGAACATGCATGAAACCAAACACGCCGATCGAATTTTTTTATACGAGCTAATACTTCAGTAAAGACGCAAGGACAACCAAACGCGACTAACCGTGTTGAAATCAGAAACCTACCTGTTGATCTGATCGACTTCTTCAAGTATACACACGAACAGGAAATTTATGCTTCTTTGTAATCCTTAAGGTTTTGGAAATATCGGCTGTGACCTTGAGTTGTTTAATTCCCTTTTCCAAACTAATGCACGATCAAAATGATCCAGTTTTTATATCATCGTGTTTATATTTTGCCAATGTATACGTGTATGTAGTGTCTTGATAACTACAAAGTGAGGTAAGGCAGGGTTTTTTGCTCTTTTCATAGTGCGTTGAGAAGTCGTAAGTAGGCGGGGCGAGCAATAGCCCATGCCCTCCTTTGGTTCATCATGCTGTGGAAAATACATTGTATTCAATATGCAAAAAGGACTCATCCATTTGTAAACATAATCTTCATGAGCACAATATGTATGCCGCAAACGAAGTAAACACTGCGGCTGTGAGTCACGACACCTATGATCAGGTGATAAATCATAACAATCAAAATAACAGCAAGCAATTTATGGTGTAACACTTAAACTCGTTATAAGGCGTAGAGTTTTTAGGGTTTAGTTTCGCAAAGTTACAATGAGGATTAAGAACATGTAGTCTGAACCCATGCTGCTCTTTCAAAAATGTAAACGAAAAAACGGAATGATTCAATTTAGTCAATTTAGCACGTGTATGGTAACACTTTCACTTTCTGTGCTGGTCTAAATTATGCATTGGAAATTACAACTATGGTTGTCACATCCTTTTTGCTTTTGTAGAGTGAGGAACTTGCAGAAAGCAAGACAGAAAGCATGACAGATTCACACCTCAGCTACAGGGAAGCAGGATAGAGGGAATATACAGGAGAGAGAGGCGTTGACCTCCTATGGCTGGTGTAAAAAAAGGCAATACGTGCATAAATGCATCAATTTTGTTTGTCAGTAACCATAACACTTTTAAAACGTGCTAGCAATCAAAAACGGAGGAAAATGGAGTAAGGAGGCTAGAACAAACTGGGGTAAATTGCAAGTCCAGTTAGTATTAAGTTAGATAGATTGATTCAAATGTAATCAAAGTATGAAGACAAGCTAATAATTCAACACTTATTCTAAGTTATTCAATCTTAACTAGTCATGTAGGATGCTACAGAAAGGCGATTGGAGATGTGTCAAACATATAACTTGATCCAGTGCTGCATCAGGGCCTCACAATAACCTACATTTAGTTACAAAAGGAGTATATTGAAATATTGTTTCCACGGGAGTTGTGTAACAAGGTATACAGTATGTTTAATGTTTTGTCCGTTGGATCTTGTAGTGCATTAGTCTGTTAGACCCTACTTGCTGACACACCCACAACACCAACTAGCAGTAAAAAAAAAGTTTTTGTAGGTTTGGAAGAGTCATAATTTGCCCATTGCTTGCCATCTAATGTCAATTTAAAATGTGCCCAACATCAAACGTTATCCTGAACAACAACTGCAGGGAAGGTGACCAAAATGTATTGGGGGAATTTATGCCTCTTACATAAAGCACCACAATGTGACCTTCAAAGGAACCCACATATTCATTTTGATGCACATGGCATTGAAATTAAAATAGCTGTTGCACAAAAGATGTAGAGTGTGTGAATGTCCATGGAAAAATCAGCCTTGATATGATAGAGTAGACAATGAGGTGGTCTTACATAAATTGTTATCATCACCCTAGGATGGCATGCCCAAGTTCGCATTATCTGCTCTTTTCAAAAACAACCAGTTGATTCATGTATTGATAAAATAATGTTTCCCAAAAGTATTGCTTAATTTCTTTAGACGTATAACATTGCATTGAAACCTGCAGAGCCCCATGGTCTGTGTGCACTAGTGTTATATTACATAGCACACACTTCATGTTTGCATGTTCTACATATTATTCAATATGTAGATATTATTATTACATATTATTAAAAGATCAATATACCCTACTGTATAAGGAAGCCAGTGTCACAGTGATTGGGCAAGTAGCTACAGGTCTGCAAAATGTGTTTTGGTTATTCATTGCATCCACTGTTGCTTAGCAACATAAAACCTCTTTATCACAGCTCCTTGTGTGAAAAGAGAAGGAGAGGAGGGGAATAGAATACAGGCAATGAAATGTGTTGAAAAGATGTACATTTGAAAAAAGAGGGTTCAGGGACAGCAATACCCGTCAACAAATTATTAAAGTATGTGATAAAGTATGTACTATCAGTACTACATCAACTTCAAAAATACATGGTTGAAGGTTCATATTCTATCTCTGACAGGCAATTTATTTATTTCATATTTACTTCAAGTTTAACTGACAAATTGGTAAGCTGTTCGAGGACATTGCTTGCTCATACTTGGACATCTATATTACAGTGATTGTCCTTGGTTATTTGGGGGAATGATGGAGAGCATAGCATACTTTGTCAGACTGAAAGTCATTATGAAACAGAACTATAGCGTCAAATTTAAGATACTTCTGTCAAACCACTACCTGTATCTTCCGCAACTTCTGTAATGATTCATTAGCTTCATTACAGTTGAAGAAGGTCTTCGTTGTTTGTGTCTGCAATTAGAAAATCTGCAACAGTTCTCATTGACAAGACTTGGCACACTCAGGGCACTAAGCACACTCAAGGAACTCAGTACAAACAACACAGCACACTCAGCACACTCAACATACTCAGCACACTCAATACACTCAGCACACTCAGCTTACTCAACCCACTCAACACACTCAGCAGACTCAGCAAACTCAACACACTCAGCACACTCAGCACACTCAACACACTCAGCACACTCAGCAAACTCAACACACTCAGCACACTCAACATGCTCAACACACTCAACATACTCAGCACACTCACCAAACCCAACACACTCAGCACACAGCAAAATCAATACACTCAACATAATCAACATTCTCAGCACAATCAGGACACTCAACACAATCAATATGGTCAGCACACTCAACACACTCAACATATTCAACACGTTCAATACAGTCAACACACTTGGGCCCCTAACACACTCAGCACACTTACAGTTTTTCTCAATTGTTTACACACAAAATTCTGGTACTTGAGACACAATGACCACAACATGTAACTCATTCACCAACCCCCTAAACCAATTCTGCTACACTACAAGCACAGTTCCTGCTTTACACTCAAATTGCAGTTCTAAAACACACTTTTTTCAAAAGACTACACACAATTCTCTGAATTTTCATGCATAAAATATCTTGTTTTCACAAGGAACACACTGCCATTCAAATATGTACACTGACTCATCACAAGGGCAAACACCCGTCACACAGTTTTACAATTAGCATTCAGAGCTTTAGCATAAAAGGGCAATAGGTGAGCTCTTCTGTTTTGGAGCACTGGATGCCAACATTGGAAACAGAGGCAGAGCCAGAGGAGTGAGAGGACGAGGACTAGGACCGTAATCTCTGATGATACCCAAGCCACTTTGGTTGATCATGTGGTCAACCATGGTCTAACAATGAGGGATGCTGGGCAAAGAGTACAGCCACATTTGAGCAGGTACACTGTAGCATCCATCATCCGGTCTTTCCGAAATGAGAATAGGTAAGAAATCTACTCTCACTAGAAAATTGCAGTACTGCATATCAATACAGTAGTCAATGAGTACAGTAGTATAGTATTGCCTGTGGACTGTTCTGTTGGACTGTAAAAATACTGTCAAGTATGTTTCAAGTATTTAGGAAATGCATACCTACTTTGTATTTACAGTACTGTACTATTTGTTTGGCAGAACTGAAAGATTACCAACTCAAGGTGGTCGGGAACGTGTTCTGTCTCTTGAACAGGAACATTCTTCTGTTGTTTTGTATGTAGTGTATGTGCAACTTTGTGTTGGTTGGGAATGGGATGTACACTGTGTACATTGTTTTTGCAGGAAAAATAAAATACAATTTTACCGTGTATTTGTGTGTTCTGAGTATAAAACAATATTCTCAAATATTTCACAACACACTTATGTTTGTACTGTCTGTAGTAAGTGTAACACTGAAAACACACAAACTGTACTGTGTAACACTGTAACACACAAAAAGGGCCTAAGACATTATGATGAATGGAGAAGAAGTGTTTAACATTCATCCCCACGCTACGCCTGTCCCTTCTACGATTGACCAATCAGTCGTTCGCTGGTTCTTATAGCAGTTTTTTTCAATTGTTTTAACACATTTTCTCGAACCCTTGCCTCACTAATCCTCTCAGAACACCTCTACCCACACCCACCCATATTCCCAAACACACACGATGGGCAAAACCCCTCAATTCTCCTGCAAAATGAAACTTTACATTCAAAACAATGTTATTTATTCTCAAAATGGGATTTTGTTTTCAAATGACACACAGAAACCATCATATGTATAGACATTTATAGGAACCAGCTGAACACTGATGTGCTCAATGTAAAACACTATGATGAATGTAAAACACTTATCCATTCATCATAATGACTTAGGCCCTTTTTTGTGTGTTACATTGTTAGTGTGTACAGTTTGTGTGTTTTCAGTGTTGCACTTACTACAGACAGTACAAACATAAGTGTGGTGTGAAATATTTGAGAATATTGTTTTTATACTCAGAACACACAAATACACGGTAAAATTGTATTTTATTTTTTCTGCAAAAACAATGTACACAGTGTACATCCCATTCCCAACCAACACAAAGTTGCACATACACTACATACATACATACAAAACAACAGAAGAATTTTCCTGTTCAAGAGACAGAACATGTTCCCGACCACCTTGAGTTGGTAATCTTTCAGTTCTGCCAAACAAATAGTACAATACTGTAAATACAAAGTAGGTATACATTTCCTATATACTTGTACCATACTTTACAGTATTTTTACAGTCCTACAGAACAGTCCACAGGTGATACTGTACTATTGTACTCATTGACTACTGTATTGATATGCAGTACTGCAATTTTCTAGTGAGAGTAGATTTCTTACCTATTCTCATTTCGGAAAGTCCGGATGCTGGATCCTACAGTGTACCTGCTCAAAGGTGGCCGTACTCTTTGCCCAGCCTCCCTCATTGTTAGACCATGGTTGACCACATGATCAACCAAAATGATTGGATATCATCAGAGATTACGGTCCTTGGCCTTCCTCGTCCTCATCCTCGTCCTCCCCGTCCTCCTCATCTTTACTCTCACTCCTCTGGCTCTGCCTCTGTTTCCAATGTTGGCATCCACTGCTCCAAAACAGAAGAGCTCACCTATTGCCCTTTTATGCTAAAGCTCTGATTGCTAATTGTAAAACTGTGTGACGGGTGTTTGCCCTTGTGATGAGTCAGTGTACATATTTGAATGGAAGTGTGTGAAAACAAGATATTGTCTGCATGAAAATTGTGCCAAAAGCAGAGAATTGTGTGTAGTGTTTTGAGAAAAGTGTGTTTTAGAACTGCAATTTGATTGTAAAGCAGGAACTGTGCTTGTAGTTTAGCAGAATTGGTTTAGGGGGTTGGTGAATGAGTTACATGTTGTGGTCATTGTGTCTCAAGTACCAGAAAATGTGTGTAAACAATTGAGAAAAACTGTAAATGTCTATACATATGATGGTTTGTGTGTGTGTC
Source organism: Plecoglossus altivelis (assembly GCA_036571765.1). NCBI lineage: Eukaryota > Metazoa > Chordata > Actinopteri > Osmeriformes > Plecoglossidae > Plecoglossus > Plecoglossus altivelis. The sequence continues at coordinate 566,404 of BROE01000019.1, forward strand.
ATTTGAAAACAAAATCCCATTTTGAGAAGAAATAACATTGTTTTGAATGTAAAGTTTCATTTTGCAGGAGAATTGAGGGGTTTTGCCCATTGTGTGTGTGTTTTGGGGATTTGTGTGTGGAGTTCTGAGAATATGAGGCAAGCTTTCAGAAAATGTGTGTAAACAATTGAGAAAAACTGTAACACACTTATAAGAATCAGCACACTCAAGAAAAACAACACACTCAGCACACTCAACACACTCAGGGCACTGAGCACACTCAACATACTCAGCACAACCAACACACTGAGCACAAACAACACAGCACACTCAACACACTCAGCACACTCAGGATACTTACTGTAAGACACTCAGCAACTGACTTTTTCCTCGAGTCAGAAGTGATTTCGTTTTAGTCTTACAGTAAACAACATTTGCTTGTCTACTGCTCCCTCTGCTGGTCAAATCAAGAAGCCTTACTTTGCGACACATTTTGCTGTCTAAATAGTCTTTAGCAAAGAGTAATACCAAAAGCAATGCTATGACAGGCATCAATAATGAAATAAAAATGTACTGTGTTATACCAGTCTTTGTGAGGATACTGTGTAAATACACATGTATAACTACAGTACTTGACTAAGTTTACTACAGTACTACTGCTATACATAACCTCTGACGTTCACAAAAACAAAAAGGTTGCTTGACAGAAACATAGATGTCTCTTGTGTACAACAGCTTATACAAAACCATTCTACTCTCACCCAGTTTTGTGTCGGGTGAAAAAACTGATGTTACCTTTTTTCGTGTGTAATTAGGCAGTGAAATGTGATACTTGACTGCGGCACAGCAGAGAGAGAGGCAGCCCTGAGTATTGAGTTGGAGTCAATGGCTTCCAGATTTCAATCCAATCTTCTCTGTCTAGACTCGACGTTGCTCTTTCTCCACCCCACCCCCATTTGCTTTCTCTCTCTCTCTCGTTCTCCATCTGAGAACACAAAACGCCAAGAGGCTAGGAGTTTTTTGCACTTCTTCTCCAATCCACCACAATCACTCACACACAGGCGTACAGAAAGAAATCCCTTTCCCTCGTCAGTGAAAGGAAGGCAGGCCCAAATGTGGTGTAATGTCTCTCAATTGCTCTCTCCCTTTCTGTCTTCAGTCACCACACGTATCATTTGGGAGAGGTGAGAGGGACGTGTCTCAGGGTCTATGACCAGGTTACCCACACCCACACACACATGCCCAAGTCCCCATCACTCATCACTCATTATGGGTGACAAAGCTACTGAGATATAATTATTCCTACCATAATGGCAGGAACATTTGAGCTTGGTTAAATAAAGTTACAGTTGCAGATCTAAATCACTGTGGTTTTGTTGGGGTTTTCCCAATATTTGCATGACAGCATTCAATACAAAAAACTAGATGCATACTACTAGGATCTTATTTAGCTCCAGTGTCCCACTAAACTATTTGTGTTTATGTATTTATAATTTTGGAGCTTCAAACTAGTAGAACTCTGCAGTAGTCAATTGACAAAGGTCAACACCAGCTGTACAAACCACCTCTACAAAAATCTTAATGAATGTAAATATCAGACTGCAAGTCATGAAAGCTACTGGATACTTTGATTCAGGTGTCAGTCATGCCATGTGGTTGCTGCTCTGCTCTCTGGAAGCCTCCAGCCACCTTTTGGAGGATTTCAATCCGTTAACTATTATCTTTTCAGAGAGAAGAATGTTCTTGCAAGTATGCGTTCTTTATGTACCGGTACATATGGTGGAGATATATTTCTATGATCGAAAGTGGAACATCCCCTGGCTGCTTCATGTTGATCATCGTTTAGTTCTGAGAGGGTAGTTCTATGATGGAAGCTAGCCATTGCATGAGTTTGCTATTTTTACTTTTCTATTCTGGAATACTTACCTCTTTTGTGCATGTTAGTGTTGAAAATGATTTGTATCAAGTTATGTATCCAATTAATAAAGTAATGCTTAAGTGCTATTGTCCCTTAAATGATGTACAACCAGTGCTGCATTTGAAAGATTTTATGGTTTTCCGAAGGCTAGAATTGGGCAGTGGGTGTTTATATATTCTCATATTTGAAATACTGCATACGAATCTAATTATTTTGCACAAACATCTGATGTCCATCCAATCACTGTTTGGTCTTACGGTAAGTAAGTACATATCCAAAGAGATATGAGGATGACACAGCGAAGGAGGAGGAGAAGGCAGAGGCCACCCCTGCCCCAAACACTCCCTTTACCCAGACTTGGGGGTCTCTGTGTGTTTCTTTCATATTCTACCTTTTTTTCCTTCTCTCCCGTTTTCTGGCAGACGGATGGAATGTCTGGGTGCAAAGGGGATTGGGCCTTAGCTCGTGGCGCACCATTCTGAAATGAGAGAGGAAAAAAGAGGGAAAAAGGGAAAGTTAGAGACTAGACCACAGAAATGTAAACATGTCTGGAGCTAAAATAACTCAGCTTTCATTGAAAACAACCCTCCGTCACAAGCAGACTTCTGTGTGCTATTCCCTGTCCAAAACTGTCACAAAAAGGGCGCGTTTGTTCTGCAGAAAGGGTATTGTTTTGCATATAAAAACACCTTTGGAGTTTTCATGGCAGAACTTTAAACTTTAAAAACATATCCTCTGTGTGGATATAATTTCTTCATTTATCTGCCTGTGCAGTATATTCAGTTACATTTATCAAATCGTTTATCCAGATTTTAACTATTTGATCAACAAATAAATCATTTTCACAAATGTGCCCTTTCAAAATCAAAGGTTTATGATTAGTACCAAATATAATGTAAAATGTGAATTCAATAGACAACAGACAATTGGGGGGCCAGAATTTTGCAAGCAAGGCTGTCATGTCTGTTTTGACATTGTTTTAAGATTTTTTTCCAATATAAAAATGTATCCATTAACCAGAAATCTTAACTCTCCACTTTAACTTCAGGCTTTTAAATTTCTCTACTTCTTTTTAAGTTATTTGCCCACCATCCGACATCCTTTTGTCTGTTCCTCCCTCATATTTTCTCTCTCTATTTCTTTTAAATTAAATATGGCCCTTATTTTATGTTATTCCCACCTACTATACAATAAATAAAATAATATTTCAAAACACATTTATTGAATTTGAGCCTGTTAGTTTTCAATCTCTTGATTTATCTCCTACTCCATATTCATAGTAAGACTTCGAAAATTTTTCCTGAAAGTTATTGTTTTTATCATGTTTTAGGCAAAGGTAATGTTTACATCAAACGTTCCATAATTTCAGAAGTGTTTCACAAAAATTATATTAATGTTGTAAATCATATATGCTCTGATAGTAAATCTAAAAAACAAAAATAACAACTCAATAAGGACCTAGCAAGGTACTCCTTCATGTCATAACAAGGCAAGGGTTTTCTAGACAGTACCCTCCCATTCGAAGGTGCTCCTGTCCTGAGCAATTTTCCCACCCTGAACGTTGTTCTTTTAAGGTAGAACAGGCCAAACTGAAATAGGGTATACTGTTGGGATCCTTGTTCTTCATTTAGTCATTGTGACATTTTTACAAGTATTGTGCGATCTATAAACTACATCAATAAAGTGTTTGTATCAAACCTTCCAAAGAGGAAACCAGAAGCTGGTTCTGATATTGCAACAGAAAAGATGTCCAACTGTACTTCTGATAGAAAATACAACTGAAGCCATCAACTGTTATGGTAAAAAAGAAGAAAAGAAAGAAGGAAGAAACGGGACAGATCACACAGCTTTGACTAAGGAGTTATCATTATTTTCCTATATTTAATTGAGGATTTATTCACTGTGTAACAATATAGGAATAAAGTACTTTTCCGGAAAAGAGAGTGTTAGCTCTTAAATTATTGATGATACCCCCAAGATGACAGCTGACCTCCTCAAATAGCACAGGAGTTGAACACATTCGTAAAGAAAATATCGCTCTCTCGCTCCCTCTCCCTTACACACATACACACACTCTCTGACTAGCACTCTCGTCTGCTTACATTTGATAGTTGCGTTTTGTATTAGGGGTCTGCGTTCTTGTGAGGTATAGTTTTTAGTAGATGCCGCCTTCCGAACGGTGACATAGGTTACCAAAGCAGTTCAACAGACAGGAAAACGAATGCCTATTTCTTTATCCCCACTTTTCCGACAATTTCATCACCACTATTGACGACACAGTATAATACCGAACCGTAAGTCAAAGTCTTTTTACAACTTATATGAACTAAGTTGATAAGTGTATGTACTGTCGCTTTGTTCACTTAAACTGCAAGCAAATGTTCGTCAGAGGGGATGCCATAAATGCAGGCTAGATTTAGTGACAGGATGGCTTGTATGAAGATAAATAATGACACCGGAGGTAATGTAACGCTATTGCTAGTTCTATGGCATTTGGAGGTTCTTCTGTGATGGACAGCTGGCAGTAGCCTATACTGTATACGCGCGCATGGATTTTATGTTAAAGCAGATTCTTGATATGCCACGGGGTTAAAATCGTCGACGAGTCATGAAAACTTGAAACAGTTAGTCTAAGTGTTTGTCAGAATTGAGATGTGTAACTGTAACAATGCGACATTGAAACTATGTTTGAGGGATGGAGATGGGCTACGTGCACAACTTTTGTAGCAGGCTACACGATATCAGTACAAAAAAAAGTATTACCCCGACTTGCAGTTGCGCTCTTATGTTCATTTAGTTGGGTTATTGAGTTTACTTTCACATTTACTTGGTTTGGTCCACATTCTGCCCCACCCATTCCCCACTAAGCCATACATTCCCTCAATATTTGTATCATTGGTTTGACACTACCAAATCTCGCTACAGCTAGGTTGTTTTGCTGCGAGAGTTATGTATTGTTAATCAATACTAAACTATTATTTTATCCAAACTATCGTCTTCTTTATGTTCCATCATAGTTATTCTCTATATTTTCAGTAATAACAGTTAGCGAAATCCTCCAAAAGTTCTGTCACTACAAGTATTCTGAGAATATTGCAACTTCAGTGAATCTTTATGGCGTCACGTCATGCCATTTAAACATAATTATGAGCTATATTGCCTGCAGTGTAATGGAATGTTTAAATTGATAATATAATAGTCTGAAAACCATAAACTTCTATAATTGTGGGCAAAATTAAAACAGTATACCATTTACTGTAGCATGCCAGTACCATTTTTAGCACAATAAATTCTGACGTTTGAGTATCACATTATTTGTCTTATCTACTATGAGTGTGGCAGATACATGTGGATGTAGACCTGTAATGTTTAGTAAAGAATTAGTCACAGTGTTTGATTGTAATTTAACATTGTAGTTAGTATAAAAAGTGGCCATGGTTACTTTATATGCCAAAACAAAACAATTTTGGGATTACTTTTCTTTTAACATTTGACAAATTATGTATTAATTACTATGCTGTTTGCTGGTGTCACAATACCTCTTATTCAACATTTTGCCAATAAACAAGAATGTTTGTGTAATTGATTTGACTATTCAGTCTTTTCAGGCGTAATTAAACAGGTTGCTTCTGTTTGGTAAACTCATGTCCCAGTGATTTATGTGGTAAGGATCATTTTTGCAACATCTGGTTTGCTCCTCTGTCATATAAAAATGCACATCACCATTCCAAAGGCAACAGTTGCTGTTGGGTTGCCAGGTCATTTCCTGATCGAGTGTCACGTTTTCTATATTAGATTTTGGCAAAAAAATGGTCCTGCAGCTCTTTATCTTTTGCCAGTAAGAAGTGATATAAGTAAGTTCATATGGTAGTATCTTTTTTAATTCACACCTACAGAATATAATTTCTAACTTGATACCTAAAGAGTGTGAGTGGTATAATGTTAACCATATTTATTGTTTAAGTGGGCATACTTTATAGATTCTTAGAAAAATGTCTTTGCCTGGTGAGGACAATTGACCACATACATTTTCAACTTGCCCCCTCTCATATAACCCCTAATCACTTGCAGTACAATCCATTTTTGAATTCTGTGAACAGCTCTTAAGATGCACAGCATTCTTTAAACATCCTTTAGTGTACCCATCCATGTGACAGGTGTAATGTGTTAATAGAGTTGGATTGAGACTTCCAGTGCTGATTCCAGCAGTGCTCTCTGTTGGTCAGAATGGAGTGCATACACAGTCAGACTCCGCAAAGGAAGGGTACAGAGGAGTTTAATTGGTGAAATCTAGACTCAGTCTGATGGGGTTGAAATGCTAGCCAACCTAGATAACACCTAGACAATACCAGGATAACTTTTGAGAGCTGACTTGGCTGTAGTTTGTATTTGGGAGAGAGGGCATGTCCTCAGTCAACAAGTCAATTGTGCTATGATCACTTACCAAAGTAGATGTACAGATCCAGTCAGCCAACACAGATTTAAAAAGAACTGTATAAATACTTTAAAGTACAGTGTTATTTGAATTTAAAAGCAGTCCAAGTGTATTTTACTTAGCCATTTACTGAGCCATTAGTTTGACTATAGAAACATGAAAACAGTGTTACAAATATGGTTCTTGAATGTTCAAGTAGCATTCTCATGCTTTTCACTGACTCTGCCAATGAGAGGGACCTATGACATATTTAAAGAACACATGACAAGTCAGATGTCACACACATGGACTATTATGCTTGTGTGTGCGTTTGTGTGTATGAGAGAAAGTGGGAACACAGACAGCACATTGTCACTGCTGTCAGTCCAAAGTGGATCCTTACAGCCAGAGATGCAGTCAAAGCACTGTACTGTGTGTTAGCGTGTCTTGGTGTGAGAACACACACCCTTGAATCTACACTAGATGTTTGTGAATTAAAACAGCAGCAGTGTCGCAGCCATTACTAAAGTCACTGTGACACATTAGAATGTGTGCGGCTTCCGTAAAAAAGTGGAGGAATGGTGCTTTAGACGGTCATAAAGACCAGGCCTGACTGAACCAGTGGTATGGAATGAGCTGGTAAACCCCACACTTGGCCGGCGCACATTCAACACTCAGGCCTGGCCGCCTAATTTAAAACGTATGTGTGTGGGTGAGCATGAGCATGTGGAGTGTGCGTTTATATCTGTGACACACATTCACGTAAGTTATATTAAAAATACCATGCCTCCTTAACAATCTTGCCCAGTGAACATCCAGACAAGCACAGAGTGACCTGCGCCCATCTTAGTTTTTTTTCTCCACAATCTGCTGTTTCTTCGCGCAGAGACTGCAAATTAAACTATCGTGTAAATTTTCCATTATAGGTAGTAAAACCTAATTTTAGATTTCCTGCCCGGTGCTGTGTTGCAGCTGATTGTGTGCACACCATAGGGGCTTTACTGCGATTGTGGCTTGCTCAAGGCGTTAAGAAGTGTCTCCTACAAGTTGCTCCTCAGCCATTAAATCTTAATCGACAGGTAAAGCTGCTAACTGCTGGATCTACAACTGTAGGCTAATGGCCTAGTTATTGGTGCTGTCTTGAGGGTAGCGACCAAACAATATTCACACTAAAGACACTAAAAGTGATGTGAAATATATTTTAGGACAACATTTTTGAGGTACGGTTTTCTGTCTATCCTTTTAGTTGCTATTGGTACAACATTTATCCAAACCTTGGAAATTTGTGATTGTCATGTTCGACTGCCTCAAAAGTCTGAATAGAGCCTCTTGTCATGACTGTGAAAATGACGCATTAGATTTTACCAATGCATCTTTCAGAACTTTTACCAATGAAGCTGTCTCAACATTTCAACACCTACTTAGTGATCTTCAAAGCCCATAGAGCTTTGAAGTCTGCCCTAGATATCTTACCTCTGATATCAATGTCAAAGGTCAAACTTGAAAGTTGCTGAAGTTGCAAAAAGAGACATTATAGACATTTATAATCATGCCAAGATGTACTCATACAGTAGCCTCGTCCTTACCAGACTCTTCTACAAAAGCTAAATGAAAATTGAGCGGAAGTACGCAGGACAGCAGAGCCAGGCTTCTCATACAGCTGCTAATAGATCGAAACTATCGGCATTATAACAAAAATATGTCCATCACTAAGACAAAGGGAAGATTAATGTATTTCTTAGACTCCACATGGGAAAAAAGAGAGACATGTTGACAAGTTCAGTCATAGATGTGTCATATACTTTGCGTGAACAGACTGGAACTGTGAGTAAGTGAGTGCGTGAGCTAGTACAAGAGGGAGAGCTACACCTGCAAGTAATCACAATTTCACTGCCCACACCCTTTTGGACTCACCTCGTTGGCCGGCAGCATCAGTGCATTTATAGTTCAGATTATCTTGATCCAGATGTGAGTGTTGAAAGGTGGACGTGTTCTATTAGATTGGTTTGGAAACATAGAGATCTGTGAGCTGCCAACGTATCCCTGCTATTTCATATACCACAGTGTACCTTGGTCTGGTTTATTCCGTGGGAGGGTTTTCAAATAGGTCATATTTTGATTGTCTAAAGTTGGGCCTTGTTGTGAACTGTTCTGAAGCAATGAACAAATGACTATCTGAGTTCTTGCCCATATGATTAGATTAACTTATGGAATTCTCATTAGTTCAACACACACTTGACTAATCAGCTGTCCAGGTCAGTTACACTTCATTTCTAACTTTGCCATTGGCTTGAACGTTATTGGGCATTTGCAGTTGTCTTTTAATCATGCATCTAGTATTGTAAACACAAGCTATATTACATATACAAATGATTTACATACTAGCACTAGAAGTGCCTAGTCGGTCGTTTGACCCCAGTAAAGATTTTTTTTAAACTTTGCACTTATTAAATTACAGGACTCTGCTTTCTCTTCATAGATATGTGCGTTTTGTCACCCTGAATATTTTCTTATAAGATGAAAACAAAAGTATTCATAAATAAGATTAACCTCAAGAAAAGTGCAAATTGTAGGCCTACATGTCACCCTCGCGAATAAACTTAAATTATTTTCGAGTGGATTTTTGGCACAACCTGGCCATACTTTGTCTCCTCTCTGTTTGCAACAACTTCTTCCTTCGCAATCCAAGTCCCCTTTAAAAAAAATACTACCTAACATTACATGACAACCTACTCAATAACGTAGCTTACTATCCTTTGGCTCTGCACAAAAAGAGTCATCTAGCGATCATTACATGTCAGTAACAAAATCCCTGTCTGAAGACTCAAGGGACATTTGACGATTCTAGTGCTAGATGGATTCCATATTTAACATATTTTAACAACATTTGCAAAGTTGAGTAATTTGTGCTTTTTTATTTCTGGTTTGCACCTCATCAGACAGGCTGAATAATATGGTGTGCAAGCACCAGAAATATCCAGTGTGTATGTTGGTGGAGTCAATTATGTTGTTACAGCTTTTCTTGAAGCCCCGAAAATGCACAAACTTTCCTTGCAGTCTTAAATTCTGCTTTCCTTGCTAAACCCGTGGAAGCGATACAGTTTTCTTCTGTTTGAAACGTTCTCTATTCACATGATGAGCATATTTTGTTTAAAAACTGTGGAAGTATGTGGAGACAGGCGTTCAGCCAGAGAAATACAGTTAGATTGGCTATCAGGTCCCTGTAGAAAGATGGAAAGTCTAACAGATGCTATGAGGGTAGGTAAGTAGGGTGTTCCGTCGCTTGGCAGATGTGTATGTAAAGTAAGGATACAATATTACCGGTAGACAAAAATAATGTAAGAAATGAAAGTGGGTTTGTCAATTAGAGGGGTAGGTTAGAAGGTATGTATGAAGGTAGGTATAGACAGTCAAGAATGCAAGAGTAGGCCAAAAGATGAGGTTATACTGCACAATTAACAGAAACACAAATGGCCTGTAAATGCATGTCGGGTATTAGTCACCTTACTCTGTCATCTCCACTCACACAAACCATTAAAGAACACCGTTGAATAGAATAAAGTTCTATTCATTTAGCTCAAGCTTTAACACAAAGTGACAAACACAGTTGTGCATAATAAGAACAGCAAACAATTAGCAACAAAATACAGTGTTTCAGTGGTTAGAGACAAGGCAACGTCTACATTTAAACAAGACTCCAGTTCCATTCTTTGTCTCTTCTCCAATAGTTGATGAAGAGATACTTAGTGAAACTTGTTGCGGAGTTAGTGGTCCATAGGGGAGTGTGTAGCCTGGATTCCCTGTCTGTTTTTAGATTGTATGTGGATGTCACCACAGAAGCCATCAGACCACAGGCATGTGTGGTTAAAGCAGGTTAGATTATGGCTGGAAAGCCAGAGCACACAAAGTTATTGGTGCTCATTATACGTTTGTTTGTTGTGTTCACTGCATCAGTATGTTCTTTTCTAAAGGGGATGATGATCCTACAGCTTGAAAAGCAAACAAGAACAAGAAAAAGCAATATGTTGCAAGACTGCTTCAAGGACTTCCTGCATACAAACAAAATAGCAAAGGAGAATTACTCAAAATGATACGTTTGTCACTTCTGAGCACCATCTGATCCTCACATAGTGTTGTGTGGCAAAACACCTCAGGTCTACACAATTAAGGGGTTAGCCAAGAACTGAGTGCCTGTGCATGTGTGTCTGCTGCAGGGTGTGTGTGTAAGCCAACCTTTCTTGACAACCATATGTGCCTAATTTGCTGAAAATATGCTAAGGAGTGTAATTCTTTAAGGACTATTAGAGTGCTCTCTGATAAGACCACCCGCTCTATTGTTTGGGGTTGGTTTCTCCTGCTGAGCATGCTGAACTTGAAACTTTACTTTAATAAGGAATGTTATACCGTTTTTTTCTCTTCTTTTTTGCAGACACACAATCACCAGAAAAGCCAGGTGGGCAGACCTGCAGACAAACAGACACACAGACAGACAGGCTGTGAATTCTCCAGTACTTTTAGCTGTAAATCAACATAGGGACATTCTCCAAGATGCTGGTGCCATTTTTAAAAAGTAAGAAATAAATTATTAATTAGATACAGATGACTCAAAATACCAGAGATCTTTACCACATGTGACAAAATGAATCCAGACCCTTTTAAAATCTTTCAAAGGAATATAAATTATAAAGAGGGTCGCGCAAATTGCATTTTATGTGCATGTGGGTGGATTACACTAAGAAGAGAGACTTGCTAGAGGTCATTAAATAGGACTTTAAAATATCCAAAGATAGTATGAGTGGGAGAAGGGATCAACCACCTTCTGTTGTTTTCAAGCTAATGTAACATTATAATGTAGAATTGCGGTCAATATTCTAATGATGGCATTGTTGGAAATGTCTCAAAAGGGTGAAATCATTGTGACCACTAACTGTCCATGCCCTGTAGCTGAGATACTAAATCTTACAAGGTGGTTTGAGGTCAAATTCATGAGACATGATTTTAACTTAAAAACACCAAGTGTACAACCAAAATCATTTGACGAACCAGAAATATTGTTATGCAATTAGTTTCATTGTAGGTAGCATCTTGTATCAATGAAAAAACCCTCTCTTCTGTAAATCTTTTTTTGTATCAGAAAGACTCAGAGCAAAGCCTTGGGATAGCCATGTAAACGGGCAATCATAGGTCTGGTGAGGACTGGAATGGAGACGAAATTGAACCATTACAAAATAAGACATTACCCACAATGGTCACTGTATTGCACACATGCGATTTCTAGTGCTAACGTTTTGAATTGTTATGGGATTTCTCCATCACAATTTTTCTATTTAATACTTGATCCCAATCTTAATATTAGCCACTTAAAACCCCATTACCCTCTGATGTAATTTACCACTCTACTCCTCATCTTGGGATGTAATTTGCTCACTGGAAAGTTTTTTTGATGAAGTAAACAGCACATAAAAGTGTGTCAGGCTGAAATGGCATGTAGGAACTGTAGTTCTCTGATGGCCTGCTACTCACATCACACCTAGAGTTCATGAGGCGGGGTTGGACAGGCAGGATTTTGGGACGACCAAAATCCTCCCCAAAATCCTTCTAGAAACATACAAAAGTTGGTTTTCTAGTCAGTCGTGTTTTTTGTGGGTTGGTTTTATGACCAAAAAGAATGGATCCATTTCTTGTTCGGAAGACTTACAAGGTTGATAATACCTAGTCCATATGATAAAAAAAATTATAACCAAATAATTCACCCATGCAAGCCAGCTTTCTAATTGTCTATCTTAAATGCATTTTTGTCAAGTAGTACACCAGAGTGAATGTTCTGACATCAAAATGTAAATGGAAACATTTGCAAGACAGGAGTCTGTATTGACTAAGAATAATGATTGATAAATGTTGAGCATTTAAAGGTAAGAATTTTAGCTGATGGCCTATAGTTTGAAACAAATCCGAAATGGGGAACCTAGCACCCAATTGTTTTACCTACCTCAAAAATGACAGGCAAATTATGAAAGTAGAAGCAGTTCAACATTCACACTTAGCTGTTCTCAGGCACAAATTCTTGCCTTCTTCCAACTATCCATATCCATGCACAAAACAACATAGATGTGTCTGATGGCAATCCAGTAACTTCTAAAACAAATACAGACCTCCTCTCCCCTCTGCTCCACAAACATAGTTATTCTTTGATGCACACTAGTTTTATAGCTTGATGTGATTTTCAGTGTGTTTTCTGATGGATACCCTGTCCTTTGTGGGTGTCCTGGAATATTTTCACCTGGGCAAATCAGTTGATTTTCACTCCATCTGTGTCTCAGAAACAATGATAAAAACATGTATAATGTAAGATAAAATAATAATAATTTACTGTCATAGTTTGTGAATATTTGAGGGTTGCCAGTGTGTTTGTGGCCTACCGTTTCTGTGTAGACATAGGCTATGTGCCTCAATCTCTTCTACACACACACACACACACACACACACACACACACACACACACACACACACACACACACACACATACACACGCACACACACACACATAGCTCTCTTCTGCCTGCCAGTGACAACGCTAGTAAAGCATTGACCTGGGATCAGAGAGCCATCTACCAAAGGCTAAATAATAAACAAATGTGTCGCTAGCATATCCCATCCCAGCCTAGGATTAACACACTGGTGTTCGTAATTATAACCATCTTCCACTGGCCATAAGGCTGCTGTCTATGCTACCTGAAGGTTCCCAGATGTGAGCAATAGGGAGGGAGCAGAAGAGATGGCCTATCAATGTCCTGTTTGTTGAGCGTAATGTCTGAGTTTATAAATGTCCTGTTTGTTGAGCGTAATGTCTGAGTTTATAAAGGTCCAGTCTCATAGGGGCAATTAGTCTAGACAGAACAAGATTTTTGATGGAATGAGAAAGGAGAGACATTTATAATGGTAAACAAGAGGGTTTGTTGACAGTTTATCCTCAAAGGATGAATGGGCAAGCCTTGCTTTGCCATCCTACTTCCGCTCAATTTTCATTTAGCTTCTGTACAAGGTCTGAAGCTGTGGTAGCCTGGTTGGTTTTCTCCACTCAAATTTTTGTAGGTCCAACCAGCGAACATAGGAAGTGGCTTAAAACGATGATGTTGATGTCATGCGCTAGTTTGAGTTCTGTAATGGCGACGGAAAAAGATGCAAGCAAAGTCATTCTGTCCTTTGTGGCAACGCTGCCGAATATCCCACAAATATCCTAAAATCTTTTCTGAGTTTTGATAGTGGTCACAGTATTTTGGCCCTCCTCCCTATGGGGTCCGGGAAAAGTTAGATTTTCCTGCTCGCTCTGTTAGTGGTGAAGGAGTTGGCTAAGGCGAACACTAGCGATTGGTTATGACAGATACAGAGTGGTTCTAGTCAGATCCAATAGTATTAAACTTCAACAGAGGTACCTGCCTTCAATGAAGTTAACACTTGTTAATGGAGAGAGCCCAGACTCTCTGTACAAATGAAATATACGAGAGGCTGGTAGGATCAGGCTACGAATCGGCACCAGAGCAGGGGAATTTTATTAAGGATTTTGATGGGATGATACCCCTATGTCATATGACATATAATGTGAACTTTGTGATTGTAGATAATGATTATTGAACTGTGTGTCTAATGCCCCCTCCAACTTTCTCCCTTTCTTCGTCACACTGTCCCTCTCTGCCCCTCCCTCTGTGTCTCAGGGTTGCGTCGTGCGTGGCTGTGTTGTCTAGGTGTCTGATGTCTACAGGGGGTCATGATTCAAACTGGAGCAGATCCTGCCGGACCAACCAAAGTAAGTTCCTCACTCAACTCACTCAACTAGATAGCATTGTAGAACTGCTACGGCTCCCAACCTGCCAAATCTTAATGTCATCAAGCTAATTGCTTGATGACAGATATAGCATAGAGCAGGGCTGCACATTTACAATTCAAAGTGGTCCATTGACTAACATTTTCTCCCCCCAAAGATCCAAACCATTGGGTGGGTGGTAGTGGTGGGGGTGGGGTGTTGGTGTTTCTGATTGGCTGATAGGTGGCCTTTAAATCTGACTGCTGTCGAAAACCGGGACAAGTTACCCTTTACTACTCAGCTTGAAACATAGAAGGTGTGGCGTTTGAGATCTGATCTGGTTTAAATGCGTTACTCTTTCCCTCTATTCAAACAGAGGCGTTAAGACGCGTTAAGGCTGCAACGTGACTAGGTTTCACCTGGGACACACTGGCTACTAAGCGCTGCAATTAGTTGCGAAGCTCCTGGAAGCGCCACATTTTTTCTTTTAGCGCCCATGTTAGTGCTTGGTGACCGGTGAGGAGAAATGCCCATCTAGTGTGAACAGCCTCGTGCCATACATAGCAGATCGTGGCACTTCAGGGCGCTTTGCAGTCAGTGTGTCCTAGGTATAACGGGCTGCAGACGCATCTGGTGTGAATAGGGGGTCATGGTGAAAATGTGAGACTATAGACCCATGAATAACTTGCAATAGGATTTGTGGCACCATTCTTGTATATGTAGGTCCGATAGCAAATAAATTTCCCAAGTTGGTGTTCATTGCAGGGGCAACGCTAGATCCTTTTCACTGGGGCATGTGGCACACATGCTGTGCCCCAGTAAAAACTCTTTAAAGTTTTTGTTTTACTTTGTTAGTTATTGCATTCATCATGTTAAATCAACAAAACTCATGCATACCCATGTCTGAGCGCTGTGGTTGCAATAATATCCATAGCACCTCGGACACAAGTCAAGGTGTCGACAAGCAGTATTGAGGTGGAAAATACAACGTAAGTACAGAAAATGTGTAAATGATTGGCCAACCGGTTTTCTTATTTTGCATATCATAACATAATAACAACATGTGTCCAATGTTTTGTATTGCATGACACTCAGAAAACAATATTAGCACTTGGTTTATGCTGAAAGAAATTGGCTTGCTATTGGTGTCCTTGCATAAAATATACATAAAATATATGTCCAGGAACTGTAGTATAATGATCAGTGGCTGTGCCCCATTATAATTTTTTGTCTATTTTATGTCTTTATGTCTATGTTAGTAGTGCTATATGTCCGTTGAAAGTAATGATTGCTTATGGTTGTATTAGTTTATTTAATGAAATATGAGAAACGTGTCCAGATAGTACCTTCACACAAACTGAGGTTCGCCAATTGTGCACCTCTGGCATAGAGCCAAAGAGGACTACATATTTCATATTGGTCATAGGATAGTTGACTTGAATTTGAAAGTTTGTGTGTTTTTGGCTGCAAAAGAAAATGTCCACTACTGCCCCCTGTGTGTTACTGAGGTGAGATTTCTGATGGGAGTTCTTTTCCTCCCTCCCTCCCTCCCTCCCTCCATCTTCTCTCACACAGCACTGTATTACTGCTCCTATCTTCCTATCTACAGAGTTGGATAAATACTCGTCTTTCAGACTCTGGATGTGTTTGTGTGGGTGTGTGTACCATCCTGCTTTGTGTGTCCAAGCCTTCCGTCCCTTTTCTCTCGCATTAGACCAACAAGTGGTGTACAGGACTGTGGTCTACAGTACATCTTACCATACAGTGTGTGTGTGTGTGTGTGTTTATGTGAGTGTGATGTTTGAACAGTGTGTGTGTGTTTGGTCACTCTGCTGTCGTCTCTTGAGGGTAACTGTCTGGGCTTCTTTTCCCATTCTTCTTCAAGTTGAGGGGGGATTAGCTTCTCCTGTTGTTATGGCTTACCAGCAGTCATGACAGTGGATAAGTCAAGCGTTCATTTGACTGATAACTGTTGTTCACTTGTGTGATAACTGGCGGGTCACAGACCTTCTCATCCCCTTTAACTCCTTCCTTCTCCAAGATACTATCAGAACAAGGCCATACAGGGATGTCTCAGGGTAGTAGACTGAGCGAGGCCAGGTGGGGATGTCTCAAGGCACTGAACAGAGGAAGACCAGACAGGAATGTCTCAGGGTAGTAGACAGATCGAGACCAGACAGGGATGTCTTGGGTTGTAGACAGAGTAAGACCAGACAGGGATGTCTCAGGGTACTAGACAGAGCGAGACCAGACAGAAATGTCTCAGGGTACTAGACAGAGCGAGACCAGACAGGGATGTCTTGGGTAGTAGACAGAGTAAGACCAGACAGGGATGTCTCAGGGTACTAGACAGAGCGAGACCAGACAGAAATGTCTTAGGGTACTAGACAGAGCGAGATCAGACAGGGATGTCTTGGGTAGTAGACAGAGTAAGACCAGACAGGGATGTCTCCGGGGACTAGACCGAGCGTGACCAGACAGGAATGTCATAGGGTACTAGACAAAGCGAGACCAGACAGGGATGTCTCGGGTACTAGACAGAGCAAGGTCAGGTTGGGATGTCCCAGAGTAGCAGCATCGCAATATTTGTGCTTTCTCATGTGCAAGCTAGCCATACTGTAGATCAGTCATGAATGTAGGTAGATTTTTCATTGGGTGGAGAATGTGTCTGCAGATAGACTTTTATCCCTTGCCTTAATGAGTGAATAGAATGAGACAAATTGATTTGTTAAATCAGCTCCAAGCTATATGGATTGACAGTAGCATTTCTATACCTTTGTATTTATGTAAATACTGGAGGGGTTTATGAAATTATGTTAACAGGACTACTGTAATAAACCCTGTAGATTAACACCTCACTTTTGTGTAATTACCCACACTCAAATGTATTCCATTAAAATGAAGGGATGTGAGTCAAGGAATGTGTGAGTTATTCACTGAGCTCTGTATGAGTGTGTGTCAACATGAGTGTTTCTGTGGATGTGACACTTATCAATTGTCTAGAGGTCTAGAGCAGGATCTCATCTGGGATTGCTCCTGTTTGGTTTGGCTGTAGGCCCAAAGCCATTGAGCAGAAACTGCTGATCCTTGTCTACAGTTCTACACATAGAGTACCTACCCAAAACAGAACCCTGTCATATGTGACCCAGCCTTGGTTATAACAAGGAATTGTATGTCAACACCAACTAGAAGTAACATTTGTGTCAGCAAACAAAAGCTATGGGGCGTCATGTAAAACTGGACTGCAATTTTATGTGCTGTTCCATGTCTCATCTCAGGCTCTCGTTGAGTTTCCAGAGATAATTGTCTTTCACACGGCTTCAATGTTTTTGGTAGAATTTGCAACTTTGAATCTGACTGCTAACATGAACTCTTCTACCACGATCCCCTTGGAATACTCCTTACTGAAAAACTACCACCTGACTCAAAAATACCATGGGCTCAATTGATAACACTTAACCGCCTCAGAATGAGAACAGGACAATGCTCTGGTCATAAGGGGCTTCAAGACTGGCTCAACCACCTGTGAATGTGGAGAAGAAGACCATACTATGGACAGCTGTCTCGTTTTCCCTCTGCGACCAAACCATTAAAGATCTTGCAGTGTTATACAAAAATGCAAAGGTTTATTTAAAGAAATGGAAAACAGCCATATCACTATCACACTTCAGTGAAGCAAAAATAAGATCTCCTTCTAGTGATTTGTGTTTTTGTTGGCTGGCAGTCATAAACATGTCACTTAAATTGATTCAGAGATTTGTCTTCAGAGACACAGGGTCTCCAGAGTCTTTAATCTCATGGACCTCAAACTGTCTAACTGACTAAAAATGGCGGAAGATATATGCACTTGCTTTAAACAGAAGGGTTGTTTGCATGGCAAATATTTAGTTTTGAGCAAATGGATTTCGTAAATTGGAGGTAAAGATGCAGTGACCTTTTTTCTTCAGAGACAATGCATGCCTCAATTTTTTATGTCAGTTTGCAGTTTTACTTCAGGTGATCTGCAGTATTTGTAGAGGAACCTGTAGCTACAATGCCATACAGTGATCAGCCGTAAAGTTATGATCACCTGCCTAATATTGTGTTGGTCACCCTTTTGCCACCAAAACAGCCCTGACCCATAAAGGCTTTGACTCCACTAGAGGGTGTCCTGTGATATATAGCACCAAGACGTCAGCAGAAGAGCTTTTCTGTCTTGTTAGTTGTGAGGTTGGCCTCCATGGATTGTACTTGTTGGCCAGCACATTCCACAGATGTTTGATTGGATTGAGATCTAGGTAATTTGGAAGCCAAGTCAACACCTTGAACTAGTTGTGTTTCTCAAACCATTCCCAAGCATTTTTGCATTGCGGCCAATGGCTACTGCCATCAGGGAATACCATTTTCCTGAAAGGGTGCACATGGTCTGCAACAAGGCTAAGGTAGGTGGTATATGTCAAAGTAACATCCACATGAATGGCACTACCCAAGGATTCCCATTATAATGTCCAAATGATCACACTGCCTTTGCTGGCTTGTCTTCTTTCTATGGTGCATCCTGGTGTTGTGTGTTCTCCAAGTAAGCAACATACCCAGCCATCCATGTCATGTAACAGAAAACGTGATTCATCCGCCCAAACCACCTTCTTTTATTGCTCCATGGTCTAGTTTTGATGCTCACCTGACTGTTGTGGCAGTCTTTTGGCAATGGATGGATCAGTATGGGCTTCCTGACTGGTCCGCAGCTATGCAGCCCCGTATGCAACAAACTGTGTGTTCTGCTACCTTTATATCAATTTGAGCTACAGTAGCTCTTCTGTTGGATAAGACCACACATGGCCAGTTTTTGTACCTCATGTGCATCAACGAGCCTTGGCTGTCCATGACCCTGTCACCTTGAGCCTGTTTTCCTTCCTTGGATCACTTTTGATTGATACTGATGGCTGCAGAACGGGATCACCTAAGACCTGTAGTTTTTAGATGCTTTGACCCATTGCATCCATTTGACCCATGAGGATTTTCCAGCTTCAACTTTTAGGAAACAATGTTGACAATTGTGCCTCGTGTATGCCACCCACTACAGGTGCCACGATAACGAGATTATCAGTATTATTCACTTCACCTATCAGTGGTCACAGTGCTATGGCTGATTTGTGTGTGCGGTAAAATCAAGTCAATGAAGTGAGCTACATCAAACTTCAAAATGACTAATACGGCCTTCAATGATCTCTTCTCTCAATTACCCCTTTATTGAATGGTATCCAAACTCTGAAACGTATGTAGGTAGGTATGCATTTAGGAATGTGCATTTGGAGTCTAAATATAGGAACCATGCATTTGAGTACCACCACTTCACGAATCTCTGTATGCCATCGAGGTGTATTTTGTGGGGACTATGTGTCTTTCAGTGCCTTCTCCACTCGTCCTCTCAGGCCGACGAGAGAAGAAACGGAGCAGACCAGACGCCTCCTCCCCCGTCCTTCTGTTCCAAGAAATCTGGCATCCAGGAATTTTATTTGCGCTGGGATCACACCATAGCCCCTTTTCATTCTTTGTTTCTCCTTCTCTCCTCTCCTGTTTTTTTCCTCTCTTTTTTATTACGTGTATTTTTTCTTCAGTGCAAATGGGGGAAGACAGAAGATGATAGGAGGGAGGGGGTGGGATGGGATGAGTGGAGGGGGTTAATGTGTGTTAGGTGTGGGGTGGGTGGGAAACAAACCTAAATTTGCGGTCTGGTCACGTTCGTTCCTATTTCTCTGCATAGCCCTGACATGTGGAGCAAAGCTGGGTTAGATAGTTCAGTCGTTTGTTACACAGCAGCCTCAGGGAGGCTGTGGCTGGGGCGAGGGCCGAGGCTGGGGCCGAGGCACATTGCCAAGTTGTGACCGAGGCTCTGACACACGCTCACATGTGTGCACGGCCCCGGCAGCAGCCTGCCAGGCCAGATGTGCTACTCAGCGTGGCAGCCGGCAAAAGAGACAGGCTCCACGCAACAACACATAGAAGGTAAACTCTGCACCGCTTTATGTCCATCTCCTCTGATCTGATCTGCCTCATACTCTTCTACAAGCTTGACTCTTCATTTGATCTATTCCCCTGTTTGCACTCATGCTCTTTATCTCTCACCTTCTCTTCTCCTCAGCATGTACGAAGACATTGTTTGCATTCATTATCAGTAGTTCATATGTAGTTCATATGTGTGCAATTTCTCGTCTGTAAGGATCATGTTTGAGCCCACAGTTGGTTTTATATGTTACTGTGCCACTGAGATGCTTCTGTGTGTCTGGTAGGGAGATCACTTCCTGGGCTGTTATAGGTAGCATGAAATGGCAAATCTGGAAATAAAAACTACAGTTTAATGATAAATCCAACTCCTGAATAATTTAATTACACAACATGAATTTAATATGTGCATGAAACCTTGTGTACAAATTCAGTATCCGAATGTGGGACATATCTTGTATTGTGCTGAGGCAATAACAATACTAGTTAAATCTATGCAGTCGTATCACTTTCAAATGATATTTTCTGGTTCTCAAGCAACATAGTGAACTGAAGTGAAATGCAGTTCACAGCCATACTAACAGAGTTATTAGATCTGTAATAAAAAGACGTAGTCTTCATTTTTTGTTAGCAGTAGCCACTACCTGGTTGGCTTGCTAGCAACGGCAGCAAATTCTGCAGCCAGTCAGCAGTGACTGTTTATTTCCACCATCAGGATGACTGATGCTGTCCCACTGTGGGCTCCAAGTACTCAGCACACTGTGTGCAGTGTCTAAGTCCAGGCTCAGTCCCTGCTCAGCTTAAAACATTAAGTGCTCCATTGCTGGCATGGACAGCCATGGACCAAAGCAGAGGCCCTGTCAGAGAGCCAGCCTGGCTGCAGGTTGCACTCAAAAGCACACTTGTTGCGGTGCACCAATTGACTCTGTTGGAGTGACTGTTCAAGGGGTAGCTCTCTAGACTGTGGAGAGATGGGTACCACTACTGGGAAATTCCACTGGTGAAGTTTGGCTTGGTTGGGGCTGTGTTGACTGGCGTTTTGGTGTGGTTGGAAGATGTTACCCCTTGGCGAATGTGAGTTGTTTGTGCAGTGGCTGAAGTTAATTTGAGCTGTGGAGCTCTATTATCAGTAAGGTGTTGACGTGGTTTGCATTGAACTTTGAGCATACGGTATGCTTGCAGCTGTATGTTTTACAACAACGCTTTACCTAACTGTCCCAAATTTTGGTGTCAGTAAAGCCTGATACATTTGAACATATTTGTCTTAGGTGAAAAATCCAAACTGTAGTAATGAATCCATATTAGTGATCAAATTCTGCTAAAAATCTAAATGCTCATAATTCAATACTTTTTAAAGGAACAAACAGAGCATTATAGACTTCAGAAACATAATCAGCATCATATTTCCTACAATTTAACCTCAGCCCCCATGTCAGCATAACACTCATAACTCATTTGAAGTCAACACACGGACTAAGGTTGACTGCTGACTATGTGCCTGCCTTGTCCAGGCTTAGTATATTTATTTTCTGTGACGTGCAAAGGGAGGAATTCTGTCACTTGCTTTCACTGTCTCTCTCTCTGTTTTCTCCTGGCCACGGACATTCTTTCTGCCGGTGATTTCCTGTACCGTGGCTTCGCCCCGCCAGTCTTGTGGCGTGACTCACAGGGATCTGGCGTGCCAGTGGTCTGGTCATGGCCAAATCAAATCTATCACAGTGGCAAGAGTCTGGGTCCTTGCCCTTGATAATATATGTAGACTAACTGGGATGGCATGACTGGTGTGTGATGTACTGCTCACACATCTGTAGGAAACCATATGGAGAAAGAGCAAACGTGTTCAAATTGCTGTCGACTCACTCATAAGAATGCTATTATCCTTCCTGAGCTTAAAGGTGTCTACATGGGGAAAAATAGGTTTACTGCTGCAAGTGATATCCATTGAGTGAGCTTCTACTTCTCAAACGTTACCTTAATATGTATTTGGCTCTTACAAATGTCATACCATTTTATTTTAGGGACATAGAGAATCTATAAGATATAAATGATATACATATTTATATGATATAAAAGATGAACAACTCTAATTCAGGACAAACCTCTTTCAGGTTCACGTTTGGACAAAACCTCACTCCCCTCTCACCCCACCCAATTCCCAGTCCTTCTGCAGAGGCAGGTCATGTGGTTGACCACTTCCTGGCTTGCCCACACATCTAGGGTGAGATTATGCCTTCACTCTGCACATCATGGCTGCCTTGTGTGACATATAGTTCCAAATCTGGAACTACCTATTTATTCGTGTTTACGTAGTGTACCTTGGATAGTGTGTGTATTTTGAGATTGGTTGTTTGAACAACATATCAAACCATTATTTGTGAGAAGTTCCACATGCCTGGTTGGATATTTTATACATTCTATTTTGAATTCAGAATGTATGCATAGATGTTGCTTCAATACTTTTAATTGTGACTTTAGCTCTGTCCTGTTATTTCATCATGTTGATGTAGAGGACCAAGATCGGTCCTCCATATTTGCAAATGCAAAACACATGAGTGTCCTCCTGGTTGCCAGATATGAGACCAAAAACCTTAACCATAAGCTACCGGCCAGTGTTTTGTCAAGCAACAGACAACCATTATAACCAAAGGCAAAAAAGTGTGTTATTTTTAATATAACTGTCTAGCCAGGGTGATTAATTCAAATCATATGGTGTTTTCCCCTCTCCTTCATTTTCTCCCTTTCTGACATTCAGAGACAAGCAAACACAGACACCACACACACTAAAATGTTCTGAAACTTTCTCCTCTTTCCACTAACCATCCTCATCTCTTTCTCTCTCTTTTTCTATCTCTCTCTCTCTTTCTCTCTCTCTCTCACTCTCTCTCTCTCTCTCTCTCTCTCTCTCTCTCTCTCTCTCTCTCTCTCGCTCTCACTCTCTTCATAATAAAAGCAAATGATACTAGGAGAATGCTAAGTGACCATGGACAGGGCAGCAGTGTACTGACAGACTGTTGGGATGTAAGTGATCCTTAAATGTTCCACTTTTACTAATCCAGGCTTCAAAGGCTATCTGGGTCAGCTGGGCTTCAGTGCTCAGTCAGCTTTTTCACACTTTTGCCCCTTGGATCTCAGAAGACGTTTCTGTTAGGCCAAGCTGGCTGAGTCATAGACATTTAGCTGAATGTTACAAGCCAAATTATTTGTTGATTGGAATGTAAGTCACATTTAGCAATAAGAAAAGTTAGTTGCTGTTGCTGTTATTTGATGGATAGAATGGAATTGATTGCCATGGAGACATTTTACAAATTCAATGTGTGTGCAAGGAGCAAAGAAGTATTTTGTGTTTTTTTTGTTGCTAAATGACAGTGATTAAAACACACAGGGGGTGCACAGTGGCAGCGCGGTTAGAGCTCTTGCCTCCCAATAAGGAGATCATGGGTTCAATTCTTGGGTCAAATCCAACATCACATGATCTCTCTGGGTCTGCAAGTCCTCCACATATTACCATGGGTTCTCCCTGGGCAGTCTGACTTCCTCCCATTGTCCAAAGACATGCATGTGATAGGTTAATTGGAAATTGTTAATTGCCCCTAGTTAATTAATTAATGTGAGAGTGAATGGTTGTCTGTGTTAGCCATGCAAGTTGTTGGACCCAGTCCAGGGTGTCTCCTTCCTATGGCCTAACGTTACTTGGATAGGCTCATGTAACCCCCAACAGGAACAACACTGCAATCCCTGCCAGGAATTAGCAGTAGAAAATGAATTATTAACAGCAATTAATGAACTTCTGAACTCACCAAAGTTACAAAAGTAAAGACCTGTAGTCGCAATGTAGGTATCTTCATAAAAACTTGTGGCCTGTAGGCTTCAAAGAAGGACATTAATTTTTCACCCTCTATTACTGTCTCTCCCGTTTGTTTTCCCTCCTCTGCCTCTTACTGCCTATTTCTTTCAGACACTTGTACACACACACTCCTGGTCTTACTCTCTTTCCCTCACTTTTTCTCTTGTGACCACCCAATCAACCCACACGGTAAACCACAGCAAGACCACCACCATACTAAAGTCAGATCGGTTCAGACCAGGAGGTTACTGAAGACTGCTGAGTGCTGAGTTTGAGCTTGTGCCACAGTAGGCCTACCTGATAATTGGAGAGTTTCAACAGTTTTGTGGTAGTTACGTCAGATCATCATATTTGTGTGGAGAGGGACTGCCAAGACTTGTCTTGTTTTGCATTCTGTGATACAGGACTGCATCCACTAGTTTGATGGCAAACACAAATAATGGTATGTGAATATATATTAAGATGAGCAATGTGATAAAAGCATGTTGTTCAAGACTGATGTAGTACTCCTGCGCCACCAGTAGGTGGGATTGTTTACAGTAGGTCAGCAGCTAGCATTAGCATCCTTGTGGCCTGTTGCATTAGTCAACAGACATCAGCATGTGACAACAATGCTAGTAACTAGGGTTGCCAACTGTCCTGAATTAGGAGGGACATCCCGCATTTTGAGCCTAGTTGATTTGTCCCGTACGGGACTTCACTTGTCCCGTTTTTTTACTACTGCGCTGATCTAGCCACTGACACAACAGCAGTGCTGATCACGACACTTGAGAATGATCACCGATACACTGAATTTTCGCACAAAACCAGCCCACCTTTTGTCCCGCATTTCATTGTGACAAAGTTGGCAACCCTACTAGCAACACTCTTCCTCTCTTATTCACTACAGCACACTAAACACAATGGTCTATTTGCCTGACATCAAGTGGTCAAAGACTATCAATCTGGCCTTTGACGCACACATTTCAGTAACATAGTTTCCTTGATTGTTGGAATCTGTGTACAGCTTAGCCAGACCAAAAAAGATGTCTCTGTATTTGTTTGCATGTGTATGTCTGTGACAGGGCGTTCCTGGAGGAGGTCAGCTTCCTAGCTTCCCAGCCCCCCATTGACAGTAGTACAGATGGAAGAATGAGGATAGCGCTACTCTGACATGGTGTGTGTTATGTGTGTGTGGATCACCCAAGTCTGTGGTGCGCTCGTGTGTGTGGATCACCCAAGTCTTGTGTGAGAGGGAAACGGGGGTTTCATCCTACTAACTTCCAGCATGAGACCATAAAGCCGAAAGAGCTTGTGGAGAGCACAAAGATTGAGAGAGCGCAAGAGAGAAAAAGAGATGGAGAGAGATATGGAGAGAGATTGACAGTCATAGAGTAAGAGCGAGAGGGAGATGGAGATATATTGACACAATGACAGAGGAAGAGCGAGAGAGATGCAGAGATATTGACATAGTGACACAGGAAAAGCAAGAGAGACAGCGAAAGATGGAGAGAGGTTGACACAGAGACAGAGGAAGAGACAAGACCTAGAGGTAATGAGAAAGTAAGCGGATAGCTAGAAATTCATCAGTACAAGCCAGGACAAGTGAAATGTCATTCCTCTTTTGACATATTGAACATATGCCTCTGTTTGCTAGGAGATTTTTATTGACCTCTGTCAATGTTGTTATCACATCTTGAAACTGGTGTGGGGGGAAAAACTGGTTCTTGTGTTCAGAAATCTGATTTCAGACAATAAAAAGACACATTAGGGTTCGTATGTAAAGATATAAAGTGACCTAAATCAAATGACCTAGTCCTTGCAAAATTAAACTATGTTTGCATTTACTGCATTTACATTTGCATTTATCCTCTTTGTCATCTGATGCAACAAAGTTTGTAGTTGCATTTTGAAACCCAACTCAGTCCTCTGTTGTTGTCTTTTATTGGAACATCTCAAGCAGTCAGAGGAACCTAACGCGATCAATGGTACTGTGTTCGGTTTTGAACCTGTAGGGGACCTGAAGGTCACAGGTCACGATGCAGGTGGAGTCCGATCTAAGTGTGTGTGCCTGTGTCCCGTGTTTGTAATCAACAATCTGGGTCTAGGGGTGGTCACACGTTGTGTTTTGACTGAGGGTCGGAGGCAGGATGTAAGCGGCTATGTTCTGATTTCCTTTCCTTGACTTTCTCCTTGACTTCAACTCCTTATCTGGGTCGTTCAGCTTCGTGGAGCTATCACCTCTGACCCTTTTGAGAAGCCCATCCAGGGTCCTGGACACCTTGGAGGACTGTTCACGTTCCAGACTCTCTACTCCATTCAGTCATTGTTCATTCATTGGGATGGTCAGTGTGTGAGAAAATATTATGTGGGGCGTTTAAGCTTAACTCTTCCTTCAGCTGGAAGATGTGTAAGATAGAAAAGGTGTATTAGACAACTACAAGCTATCCACTCAGGAAGTTTGGAAAAAAGATACCAGTTTTGAAGTGTGACGCTCAAATGTGTGTAACGTTTTTGTCTATAAGTCTTTACAAGTGTTCAGTATTTAGTTTTCAGTGCCAAGTGTTACCAGGTAGACAGGGACTCCTCTGGATTAGTGTTGCCGCCTGTGACTGGTAGCCCTCCTGGGGGCCCGAGGCAGGCAAGCGTGTTAAGTCTGGACTGTACCATCATACATCTGCATCCTGTCACCAGTTTTAGTATGCAAGTGTGATACACACGCACCTACACTGAATTTAACCCTGGTGTGCATGCTTCAGTAAACACAC
Source organism: Plecoglossus altivelis (assembly GCA_036571765.1). NCBI lineage: Eukaryota > Metazoa > Chordata > Actinopteri > Osmeriformes > Plecoglossidae > Plecoglossus > Plecoglossus altivelis. The sequence continues at coordinate 593,089 of BROE01000019.1, forward strand.
AATGTTGCACACTTTTACAGAGAAACCTACACACTACCAAGATTGTGCAAGTATGTGTTCACACATACACACACGCACACAAGCGCAATTTTTACATTTTGCACCTGCGGCCTGTCTCAATGGAGACCCTACTGTTAGAGAAGTCTTCTCGGTAATCCCCACCTTCATCTAAAACTTAACCCCTCCTCAAAATCTTCTAACACACATCATCAAAAATAACAGCATTGTTTTTAGCCCTTCTTATCTCATCACTCCCAAATATCCTGTTTCTTCGAGTTGCGGTGGCCAGAACCAATAGAAACCTCTTCCTGCTATTGGCTGACTTCACTTCCCAACGTTAGCACAATCTCATCCGCTCCAAACAACGCTTAGTGGAACCTCAACTAGTTTGCTGTTCAGAAAAAAATAGACCTGAATTAACATCAGTGAGTTTTTGCCAGGACTCCAGGGTCCTGATCAAAAATGGCCAGCACCATCAAGGTGAGTCCGTTTTATTGCGCTTTCACTGATTATTATTAATATTGTATACATTTTGAAAACATAATTTTTTGCATCGTCTTTAGTTTACTCTGAAACTCAGTTGAAGCAGGCTAAGGGAAACACCCTTCTGCCATAGCGGTGAGACAAGATATCCTTCTTCTCCTTTGCAAATTTAATTTTTCCTATTCAGATGGTCTGCATAGATTTCCCAAATTTCAGGGTATTGACCTTATCTGAGAGCGAGGTGATTTGAATGGGTTAGCTCCTACACTAAACAACAATTGACAGAGTGACATGAATCATCAAAGACTGAAAAGAATACTTACAAATATATACATTCCTATAAAAAATGCAGATTTAAAAAACGACTATCCACTACCTGCAAGTTTGAATGGGTATAGGACAATATAGGTTTGTCCTCCATAGTTCTATTTCTCATACGATATGAAGAAATGCGATACTAATTGCATACAAAAGTAATTTAGTGGCTGTAGATTTTCTACTTATGTATTGTTTTTATATAATTATTCATACAAAAATAAAGTGTTATCTACATTGCTTGATTTCTACTTTACCAGAGCTTCCAAACAAACTTGCTGTCTTGTGAAAGTTGCAGTGCACTCAGAATGATGGACTGAAGTGGTTTAGCAAATTTATATTCCTTCTCAAATTGGTACTGTAGGTCAGTGATATCCACTCACCTGGCAACTTTACTGAACATGGGGTTCTTTAAAAGATTTTCTCACCATGCTGAGAAAGTCTTGTCAGGGGTTGTACAAGGCTGTTTTGCAGCTAGTTTGAACTTTATTTTAACAAAAAACAAATACCATAATGACATGATCAGCTGTCCTACAAATCAATAGACATAAACACCAGAGTTTGTGAAAAGAAAACCAAATGTTTAGAGAGAGAAGCCCACTTTTTTGTTAACCAAAATATTGTTATGTTGAGAGTTGAGAACTCAAGGAGAAAAGGAGAGTGGCCGCTGTTTACTTTATCCCATGAATGTCTTTATATGAAAATGTGGAGACCCTAACTAACCCTCATCTTAAAAACGTTTCTTAATAGAGGTTCTCACAAAAACAAGATTTGTGACTTTGTATTCATTGGCATGCAATACCAGTAAACCTTCGTACCTTTTAAAGGATTTAAGGCTTGCACAGCTAAACTACGGGAAAAATACAGCTTGTTGTCATCTTTTGGAAAGTGCAACAGTGAAGTTCATGTGGAAAGTACTGTCTAGTTCCTCTGTCACAACGGTACTGATTGGTTGCACAATGGTTTCACTGGTGTTTAACATTGCGATTGAAATAAACCAGTCATCAACGGTCAATTACCAGAGAGTAAGGAATTGGTTATTTTAGTACTGTCCTGGTTACTTAGAAATATTTGTAATGTGACGAACATAGTCTGGTCTCTACATACTGTATATCCTGACTGCATATTCTTTAAACTCCTGGAAAGTCAAGAGAAATGGGAAAGTTATTTTGGAAAGGTTCTAACTTAGCATGGTCAGGATTTGCACTCGACAAAAGCATGCATAATCAAGTGTAATGGTTCGACTTGTATAAACACTAGGGTCATCTCATGGTATGTGGTTGTGGCTTTTTGTGTTTGAGTTTGTGGCCAGCATTTTTCAATTTCAGAACCTTAAAGCCCACTGTTGCCATATTTTGACATTAGCCGCTCCAAGTTTCACCCTCGACTAGTTTCACACATCATAAGTGTTCCGTACCACACACGACAGCATAACATACGCTACTGCCAAACCAAGACCCTGACAATGATTCATTGTCTGCCTGCTGCAGAGACACCCACTCACTATTGTGTCCGATTTCAAAACATGCATTTATGTGTGCTGACATAACTGGTATGAGTGTTCTCATTTGTCTCATAATGGAACAAAGTCCCTGTGTGTAAAACACTCCTTTTTGTCCTATCTGTTAAAAATATGAAGCCTTAGTATTTTTTTGCTATACTGAAGAGACGTACATTTCTGCCAGTTCCTAGTGTGACGTCCATTCGTCCTGTCATCTAACCCACCTAGAAAATAAATAGTTGAATGATTGGTGGAATCAGGGAGGGGGCTGCTAAAACAACATCCAGAATGGTTGCCCCCAATGAGCCACAGGCTGTGCGACTGACATTACTGGGTGGTTCACTACCCAGTGTCCTGTCCTTTTGTAAATGGATAAGTGTGCTTCCCTAGCTCCTGCTTATTTACCCCTCACGTTACCTCCCTTTTCATTTCCTTACCTAGTGCTTAACACCCATTTCTTTCTTTCTCCAATTGCCTCTTTCTCTCACTCAACAGTACCCACCCCCATTCTCATTTACTCCCTCTCTTTTTTCTTTTTGTGTGTTGTCATCTTTCTTTTATCTTTCTCTCAACATTCTTACTTTTTCTTTATATTTTCTGTCACTCTCTTTCCCTCCGTTCCCTGTTAGCCTCCATTCCCTGTTTGCCTAGCTATTGTATTGGCTCTCTGCAGTTGCAATCAAAAGGCTGATGGACAAGCTCTTCCTTTTGTCCGCCCCCTCCATCTCTAGTATCCCCCGCTATCTGAAACTTTCAATGCAGGAAATGCTGCGAGAAGGGCTGCTTCCTGTCTACATATCCACAGCTCGTCAGCATCTCTCCTGTGTGGTAGCCTGTGACTGCTGTGTTTGAATAGCTATGGTATCTGGCAGTGGCATAGATTTGGAACTGTCGGAGTTGATGATAACTGGATTATGAGTTACACAGAATCACTTTAGCTATACTATGGTTAACTCTATTTAAATCTGCCCCAATCTTGTGTCGTAAAACCTTATTTTCTTAGAAGACTAGAGGCAACTGTTGTTGTGATTTTGGGCGTTACAAAAATAAATTGAATTGAATTGAATAGAGCACAATGCGAAAGCATCTTCTTCGTGGAAAAAGCTTTTAGAAAAACATATGTATGTGAGTATGTATAACATCTATATCAGTGTATATAGCCAACATTTCCCTGAACTAAGATTTTGAAAAGATTAAAAATTGTATTTTGAATAGGATTTTGAAAGAATGACCACCAACATGTCTGGCAGAAACATTCAAAATAGTATAACTCTGATTGTTGTTAAATGTGATTTACACAGCATTATATTAGGTGAAATTAACAGGGCACCATACCACTTTTCCACTATAAAAGCTCAATATTTATTGTGGCAATTCCCAATAAGGGCCTCATGGTGGCCAAGGTTTTTTTATTTGAGCCAGCTGCTCTATAGTCAATAGTTCATTTTTTCCCCTGAAGTCCATTGAGCTGGCTGCATATTAGAGTCAGTTAGCTCTTCACTAAAACACAGTGTTAACTTTGACTAAGCACCTCCCTTAATGTGTCTTCTGCATGTCTGATCATCCCAAGGAATGGGTGTAAAGTAAAACTTAGCTTTGCTCCCCTCGCCATAATTCTGTGTTTGTTATTTTTGGCAGGAACGCCAAAGGTTGTGAAACAATCTTTCACTTCTCCTCAACAAAGAATAATGGGCCGTAAAGGAATTCTCAGTTCTGGGCAACGTTGTTGACTTGGCCAGACCTTTTCTTGTTGTCCCAACTAGATTATTCAAAACCATACATAGTTATTTTTGCCTCTTGGTTCCATCATGGTTTTGATGGAATATCTTTATCTCCTTCACAAAAGGATTGCGACATGTTGTCTTTAATCTAAGGTTTTGTTTTTGAATAATTTATATTCATTCATGATTTTCCCCAACATTTTCCATAATGATTATCACCTAGCCACAATAAGCTACACTGGATACGCATGATAGATTCCAAGAAATTCACTCCAATGATTTGAATCAACGCCACTATCAATGAGCTACACGGTAATTGGTTCTCCGCTTTATGGCATTTTCTATAGGATCAAAGTTCAGGAAGCGTGGAGCTGTCTGGCCCTCCATTATCCCTGAATGAATATGTAGTTTTTTTGTTTGGGTTAGACAAACAAAAGGTCAACGTGTTCCTGGTTTCACACTTATCATCAGGGATTTGATCTGGTCTCTTTCCTTCACTGTCTTCCAGTTTTATTCACACCAATATCTCCATCCCACTTCAGCTTCCTCGTTTGTGTTTTGGGATCTGAACATATCATTTGACCTCATGTTGCGCTCCTTCTCTTTCTTCTTTCCTCTGTCAGGTAAGGGTAATGTGGTTTACAGCTGAGACACTGTATCAGGGAGGACCAGGACTCCAGCATATTAATCTGGTTTCCCACACCGTTTCCTTTTCCTCTCAACTGATTCGAGGCCAGGCTCGTGACCTGCCTCTAGATCAGGGCAGTTCACTCACACCAATATGCTTCAGAGGCACTCCTACTACTTTCTTGTGTGTTTGTGTTTGTCGTAGAGGGAAAGAGAGAGAGCTGAGGAACAAGGAGAGATTCTCTTTGACAGACAACTATGGTCTGAGGTGCTTTATAAAGGCAAGGCCTCATCTTTTTTTCTAGAGAGACAGAAAGAGAAAAAGAGAGGTGAAAGAGAGGAGAGAGAGGATAAATGGACACAGGGAATATGAGCAGGGGCAGGGCAGTGGAAGAAATGTAATATACAGTGCTAGCTTGTATATTAGCTCGTGTTTGACAAGGTTGTGACCTGAGCCGTATGCTTCACAACACTAAACAATACTGGGAACAAATCTGTTTGTTGTGAGGTTTGTGGGAAAAGGTGTGCATACGTCATAGACCGGTAGTCTTGTTCCCTCAGAGTCGAATTCCAGAAAAGACTTTGAAATCAACTCCTTCTGAGTTTTGAAAAAAAAGAGAATTTTTCTATTTAAGTATCCAGCTGCATGTTTTCACCATGTGAGATGGTGATCTTTCTTAGAAGCAGTACAAACCTTTAGAACAGTGTGGTTTAGGGAGGATATGCAGATATGAGATAACCCCCTTATCAGCATGGTTGCGGTCTCTGCTGTGGTCTTCTTACATCAGACTTAACTACCCTTTGGATCATATTTAAGTAAAAATATATGGTTGACTCCTAGCATTCAAATCTAAAGAAATACAATGCAGAATTACATAAAAATATGTATTTACGGTAACTTTTTTACTAGAAAAGGCTATTCTTTATTCTACTGTATATACACATAATTCTAAAGAACATACATGTATGCATATGTCAATGTACACTTGGCCACAGAGTGGGACTAAGGGGACCCCCTCATTGTCAGACCATGAATATATCATATATATATAAACCTTAAAAAAGGTTGCCCCCTGACTGGTAGGACCCCTGCCAAAGGGGGAAGAGTCAGCCTTGAGATGCCAGGATGTCTATTGTCTTGTCGGGAAGAAATCCTGCAGGATTAACTGAACTGCCTTTTCTTCTCAAAGATGGTCCCTTGAGTTAGCACATGGTAGCTAATTTAGATGTTTTTTGTATTCTTGAGTGTTTTTTCAGCGTTGCAGGCGTTCAGATTACACCGATAATAACATACAGTACATAAATGGTCAGGAAAGATGGATGTACGTAACAGAAGTGGATGTCCCACCAATCATGACGTTTAGCAGTTGTTTTATGTAACATGAGAACTGTTACTGCCAGACTAGAGTTATCCTTCTATAATAAGTTTGTAAGGGAGTCTACAAGTTATTCTGAATGCTCTCAAATAACTAGCTGTTTTCATCAAATGCAAATGTCTCATGTTAAGTGTCTCAAATCACATCTGTTTCAAAATTCCTACATATTAAATCTACTTTTTAAATGTATGTTACCATTCAAAACATGTATTCTTCCAGTTCTACAGCATGTTATTAAATCCATCTAGCAATGGAACAACTCTTGAGACTCATAAACAATTGTATATTGCTTGTTGTGAAATTTGACACATTTCGCAACAAGCATTGTACCAAAGTGTATGACACATGACTTTACACTCTTTTATAAGACAGTTCTTTATATCTTCATATTTCATTGTTTAAATCTATTGTATTAACCTTATTTCAGTTGATAGCAAGCGTCTACAGGAGATTTTCAAGGGTGTCTAGACTAGATCTACCCCCCCCCCATACTTTGCACAGGAAGCGTTGTCGGTGGTGAGTGAAGACCAGTCACTGTTCGAGTGTGCTTACGGAACTTCCCAGCATCCCAAGACGGAGATGACGGCGTCTTCGGCCAGCGATTACGGCCAGGCAGCCAAAATGAGCCCTCGGGTAAACCAGCAGGACTGGCTGTCCCAGCCCCCTACTCGCGTCACCATCAAGATGGAGTGCAACAGTGGCCAGGTCAACGGAAACAGGTGAGGGGTGCCGACAAACTGACACACTTGTTATTCACAGTAACAGTTATTTTTTGTCCTACGGTCATTTCCGTTGTTGGGTCTTAAATCTCATATGGTGTTATCAGAGAATAGCAATGAGGCTTTTTGGTTGTAACAAAGGTAGAACTTTAGCAAATCCATGCACTAAAATGATGTATTTCAACAAAAGCTACACTTACGCTGTGACCTTGTTTGAATGATAGCCTGCCTCGCTGTTGACTGCCCTCTACACTACACATTTGTCTGACAGGTTAATCCAACTATAGCAACATGATATGATACGTCTGGGTAACATCCTGGTCTTAACGTAGAAGGCTTGCCAGTAAATGGAGGGTGTGTTCGAGGGAGACTGCAGCTCTGCAGCCAGGGTGCTACTTCTGGGCTTGTGTACTGCAGGCGGGCGACATGCTGGCCAGGGTTTCCTGTCCATTGTCTGGCAGTTCTATGAATCCTGCTTCAAAACAGGCCGGTCCATTGCAGGCTGCAACACAAACCCACGAGTGTAAAAATGTTCTAATAAACACCACAGACAGGGTGGACGGGTTTAGCCCAGTTGAGGGTAGGGGGGCATGTTGTTTTAGACCCCAAGGCTGCTCATCAATCGTCAGTGACACAGCCTCGGACGGTGGAGGGCCTACACCTCTCGCCAAACAAAGTCGGGGCCTGACTAGAGGAGAGAAGGGAGCTGAGGTGGGGGGGGTTGTATGACTACTGACTTAGACCTCCGCCACCACCACACACACACAGGCCCAACTCGGCAACACTCAGCCAATGGATAGCTGAGCAATTGGAATCCCCTAACTCAAAACATCTGTACTCCCCCCCTCTCGTTGCACAGGTCATATTAATAACACATCTCGCACACTCTCCACAGGTCACCACTCCAGCCTACAGACATCCTCCACACACACACTCCTCTTCTTCCATCTTTGCAGCAGGCCTCTCTCCACTGGCACCCAGGGAGAGGGTCTAATTTATCTGGCAGTGAGACACTGCGAAAGACTGTTCCAATTAGTGACGAGTCAGGGAGCAAGAGAAAGATTTACAAGGGAGATCAACACTCAGACAGGGCTGCTGCTCCTGCTCAGCCCCTGCCCCCCTCCCCCCTCAACCCACTCCTACTTCACCCGCAGTGTCTGGAGCTACAATAGGACAGCCATTGCACAGACAAGTAGAAATACAACATGCAAGGTTCAAGGAAGAGAATGAACTAAGGGCCTGCAGGTGTTTTGATGCACATGGCATGTGTGTATTCATGTACATGTGTACGTGTGTGTATGTGTATTATAGTTAAATATTAGCCAAACGAACAACTTTTCCGCCACAGTTGAAAGGAAGAGGGAAACTGATAAATGCATTAACATAATCATATTATGCCAACACTAATGTTATACTAACAGTTATTTGACTCTATTTAATAACATTGTAGATGAATGCAATCAATCAGACAGAAAACATTTCACAGTGAATGTTAAAACACTTATGTACCCGTGATTATTGTAAATGAGAGAGAAAGACTGACAGGTGAGCAATGAGCAGGTGTCAGAGCTAAGGAGATGAAGTCACACCACATCATGACCCTTACTTATTAACATATGACTATGCAACAGTCAGTTATACAATGATGTGTGAGACCCATCAAACACAGACTGTTCAGCAACTCCAGATGTTAGCATATGAGAAGAAAGAGCAGGGTGACACTCAGCCATACAGTACAATGTATGGTGGATGAACAGCCTGCATACAGTAGATCTGTCACTGTATGTTTGTATATTATTATCATTTCTTTATTCATGACATAACAAAAATGTTCAATTTTACCGCACAGCACTGACGCAGATTTAAACACACAGCACAGACACAGCTGTAAGCAGCACATATACAGCTGTAAACGCACAGCACAGACACAGCTGTAAACACACAGCACAGACACGGCTGTAAACACATGCCACAGACACAGCTGTAAACACACAAAATACTTTTCTACTGAGATGTTCCCACACAGACATTGACATCCAAATGAAAAAACTCAAAACACACTCAAGTCTAATGTTTCCCTACCAAACAGCATGAACCTGTCAGTGTAACAGTGCAATGTTTGTTTGCGGTTTGGTATTGATAGAATTTTGCATCACATGCTTCTTTGAGTGTGAACTCAACTCATTTCTCAGTAATAGATAACATACAAAGATTTGTGATACATTTTCAAAAGGAACATATGGCAACATGGCTAGTTTCCACACTCAAACGTATAACAGATACTTTGAAATTAGCACTTGGATAGTTGGAACAGTATGATCTTCTGCCCAAACTGTTAACCTCAACCAAGCATAGATTGATAACAGAATTCTCAAAGAAGACATTCTGGTCTTTTCCATCTCCATTTGGTAAATACATCAATCCAAACCCTTGAGATAAAACATTTTATTTATAATTTGTTCCGTAGTACTAGCATGTTAAGTTGTTTAATATAATTTCCTTCTATCCTGAAAAAGATTGGTTTTAAAATGGACAAAAGATGAATGAAGGCACTTAACTTAAAAATAAGAAAGATGATAACCTTCTTCTTCCTGTACATATGTCATGTTTTGGCCTGGTTTGGCATCAAGGTTTTTTTTGCAAAATCTTTCAACTTTCCTTTCCATGCACAATAGTTTGATTACACTTCAATTCTAGCTCAAATTGGCAAACATTGGCTCATTACATCAGATTTTTCCAGTCCAAGTCACAAGTATGTCATCTCGGACTGTCAACTACCCTTATAGATTAAGAATAGAATATTTAATCACGTAAGACTCATTTAATGAGGAAAGAGAATGTCACTGCTCAAAATTCAGAAAAAAGTAAATTTAGATTTTTCTTCCCCTCAGGTTGGCTTTCAGGTGATAGGTTTGTTTTGACAATCTGAACCCCAGGGATGGATGTCCACTGGTTCTGAGGCCCAGTTGCTAATGGTTGCAGACATATGTAAGGAAGACATCCTTTGGGAGTTCCTATTTCAGTCAAGTTGAAAAAAACAAGGTATTTTAGGTGGTCAGTACTGTACCATAGTGATTATTTCTTTCTGACAAAAAAGGTACCAAGGTTTCATTTTAACATTCCAATCTGGAAACCATATCCTGACAGTTTTTAAAATTTTGCTGTAGAAAACAAGATGACCACTAGCAATTGTTTGCTTATCACTCAGCTTTGGGTTTTTGTTGTCTTTCGTTACCTCAAGTGTGCTATTCAAACACAAACACCATTTTTAATAATCAAAGTTGGCAAAAGAATAATAGTTCTTTTAAGTATCTTTTATGAAGTCTGAAGCCTGTCTTCAAGTCACATGGCTTTCAATCTTAAGCATGGCAAGGCCTCTCTCTATCTAGGGCCAGTTGAGGCCAACAGTTGGTTGACACATGACAAACTTTGATCCCAGTAAACAGTCCCTAAATTGTTCTTATCGTGGCTGTGGCAGGTTGATATGAATTCATGTGACATTCCATCTGTAATCCATCCCATCTGGTGACTGCAACCATGGGAAAGGGAAAGCAGGAGCCTGGGGCCTCAAAGGCCCTCCCATTCCTCCTTTTGATTTGAGCAAAAATCTGCACTTTTCATGTGGCTTGAGGAGAGCTGAGGGGCTGCAGTTGCTGCCACAGCTGGGAGATACTAAATAATGAGAGGTCTGGATGATAAGAGAACCATCCGAGACGACTTTGTTTCGGGGGCTTTTGGCGAGAGGGGACTCAGAATTCTGATGACATGGTCTAAGGACCTGGAGACTGGAGGTACATACTAGGATTATGAAAGCAAGATTATTGGGGTTGGCCTTTATGGTCATAAATCCATATTGAGAGGGTTACCTTTCAACCGGTGATGTAATGAAGCATGTTCTTCTGAGAGGGCCCTGTGACCAAGGTGCAAATTTTACAATGACAATCGGGTGGTTCATTTTTTCTCCAGGGGATAAAGGGATACCTTGTACAGTGCAAGCACGTGCTTCAGTGAACTGTCTCACAAGTTTTATAATCCCAACAGTATATTGCTGGTTTAATGTCATGCCTGCAGTGTGTTGATGATAATAAATCCAATCAGTTGCACAAGCTCATGGGGCACACACCAACCTTTGTAGTCAGGAGTCACCAACTAACTATTATTAGCAAAACTAGGAGTAATTCATACACATACACACAACAGTAGACCATAATTTCTGCTCAAAGACCGATTCTCACAACGCTGTTGCAGAACAAAAGAACAAAAAACACAACAACATTACAGGTAACAATGTACACAGTTAACAACCCCCAACCTGTTGTTACCCCTTTCTGTGGGGTCCAACTCTTAATTAGGGTGGTCGGGCCCCCCATAATTTAAACTCTGCCTGTGACCGTGGGTCAGCCTGTCATTGAATTCTGCAAACCAACTCAAAGTTGAAGTGTGATTGTGATAAAGAGCATGTACAGGTGATTGTTGCAGAACACCTCTAAGTAATATTGGTTTTGTTTAATGAACTGATGACCTCGTTGTGATCTATTGAACTTGTTCTGTTGCATCATTAAGTTATAGAACTGAGCTATAGGTTGATTCTAACGCTGTTCGTGTGTGTTTGTGTGTGACAGGACCTCTCCGGACAGCTGCGGTGGAGGGAAGGGAGTGAAGCTGGCCAGTGGAGGGGGGGGGGCAGAGAGCACCACCCCTGTGAGCTACGGCAGCTACATGGAGGACAAACACATTGCTCCTCCGAACATGACCACCAACGAGCGTCGGGTCATTGTCCCCGCAGGTAACACCACACTTCCAGCAACCAAGTCACGTAAAGAAAGCACCATTACACAGTTTGGCTGTAAATTAGACATGACAAGATGTGTAATATAAGTACAATACAAGTGTAATATACCTTCCCTCCCTAATAGGCAAGGCATTTTGGTGTATCATATTCTGGTTTAGAGTAGTCTAGTTCAGTCCAGTATGTGAGTCGCATACTGATAAGAAGACTGTTTGTCCACTCATGTGAAGAGGAGGGACAACTTCCTGTAATCTGCTGCACAGAATCCCCCCAGCATTAGTTGCCTGGTACGGTATTCCTAGTCTAGACCATTTCCTATGAAGGGAGAAGGAGCAGGGGATAAAGAATTTGTCTGCCAAAGGGAAAAAGGTATTCTTATCAGCTCCCGTTCAGATGAACACACCTACATTCTGGCGCCTAATTTGGGAAGAATAACAATGGTGGTCAAAATTAGTCTGTCAATAAGAAAGCCTTGGTATCTCAATGTTTTCAAAGTAAATAGATTTTAATGTTTTTATTACTGTTTATTTTATAGTACAGTATTATATAGTAGTCATTACAAGACTAATGCACTTACTGTATTATTCATTAATATTGAGGTTGATAAAATAATAGGAATAATCTTAAGTAGAATAAGTAGAATAATTTTTGTCCGATCTTGACTCATCACCTCAAGATGAAAAAATAATGCTGAGTAGAGACACCTATTGTTTTATAGAAATTTCCTCACAGTGATTGGTACCATCAACTACTTAGCATGTCCACAGTGTCCACTGTCAACGAAACTGCAGTTTAGCTGCTGGTTCTCTAGTGTAGTGCGACTTCCTCTTCAACTGAAGCTGACATGGACAATGACGAGGCACGTTAAGAACATCCTGTTTTTGCTGTTCACTTAGGGTAGGACAATAGATGCATGCTGCTCCACAGAATGGAATGGGAGGTTGCCGTCAAACTGTATCTTTACTCAACGTACGGGAAATGCACAACACATTCCTGATATTTTCGTTTTCAGGAGGAGTGGTTTCAGTGATTTGGCATGTGGTTGCAAATCTGCCCAGCTGCCCACAAATAAGGTTAGCTTTTCCATAATACGTAGAGTCACTTAGTCCCAGTCACAATGATAAATTTCAGTCAACCCACCCCACACACTGTCCCAAAGTTACAGGACCCTCCGAGACTCTAGTTGCACATAATAAATCCCCCTGCCTTAAAATGTGAGAAAAAATTGGAAGGAGGGAAACATTGAGTATATCTACCTCTGGACGCCTCTCAGTTTTTCTCTTATCAAAATAAACATCACCTTCTCAAACTCTTAACAACAACAGCGTTGTTGATGAATATATCTGGTTATCTGGTCTGAGCCTAGCCCTTTATTGGTTCTTTCCTTTCTAAATGTTGTCCACATTAAGACACAATCACTACCTAAAGCAACATCTAGAACATTGTTTGGATGGGTAAGTCCTCTTTTATTGCATCAATCGGAAGACATGGAATAGCAGCACCAGATCCACCTTCTGCACTTATCCCTTCTATCCCTTGCTCGTGCCCCGTGGAGCCAAACAACTCCCTCGAGCCTCGGAGCCTGTGCAGAAGCCACAGTTTAGCCTGGCCAGATGCAATCCGCCTCAAGGAATCACCAGGGGCTTGTAGTCTCCTCCAGCCCCTGCACAAAACTGCTCCAGTTACAGACAGTCACAGACTGCTGCTGCTAAATATGGTGGGGGAGGGGGGGGGGCGGTTGAGGGAAGACTGGGGAAGGGAACAGACTGGAGTTTGTTTTTGTAAATGTCAGCCATATTTGGATCCTGCTAAGGTTGTTACTCCAAGTGTCTGAGTTTAGAGCAATATTACACCCCTGCTCTCAGAACATAATTTCAGCGAAGTCAGAGAATCCTGCCCACCTTTGACAAAATTTCTGAGCGTCTTGAGTACGACTATAAACCTTTCCTGTAGTCTTACCATCCTTTGCCTCCAATATAGCGAGGTTGGGGGTGTTCCTGATATTCTTCATAGACATACATTTACACACCTCCTACCCTCTCTAGACCCAACTCTATGGTCCACGGAGCACGTGCGCCAGTGGCTGGAGTGGGCCGTGAAGGAGTACGGCCTGCTGGATGTGGACACAGCTCTCTTCCACAACGTAGACGGCAAGGAGCTCTGCAAGATGAGCAAGGAGGACTTCCAGAGGCTTACGCTCAGCTACAATGCCGACATCCTGCTATCCCACCTGCACTACCTCAGAGAGAGTGAGTCCCTGCACTCCCACCCCCCTTCCCCCCACCTCCCGCCTCTCCTCTCCGTCCGCTCTCTGTCCCCTCCATGCTCTTCCTCTCCTTACCTGTGCCTCAACTTCCACTGGCCTGTGGAATTATAGGTATTTGAGGAGGAGTGGTCCACGAGGGCATACTAGAAGGCTGTGACTAGTAATTAATTTTTTATTTTTTAAATTATTTTTAAATGGACAAAGGAGCTGGTGATACTCAAATATTTTACCTTAAATTAAGTGCTGATGAATAGAATTTAAATTAGGTGTTGGGCTTTGACTGAGGCCAATACAGTGTTTCTTAGCTGCACCAGAGTTGCCTTTCCCTGCCCCCCAGGGTAACTTAACGTACGTTTCTGTAGCATGTCAAAAGGAGAGTAAAGGTTTGACCCTACAGCCTTCCAGTAGCAAGCCTGTGCAGTCCTGTTCACAGTCTCTGCATCACATCAAGCGCTCTTTGGGGGGAAGGGACTTACAACTAACAGCACACTGCTGTGATGAGAAAGGATGGGTCGCTGACGTCACCTCCACTGCCTGCTGCTTTGGCTGTAAAACTCCATGCTTCTCGCTTGCTCTCCTTGGCCGATCCCATGTAGCTCTTTGCACAAACTCACACTTCTGCATAGAGGATCAGATCAGGCTCAAGTTGAGTTTAACCCTAGTGCTGCCTTCAGGTCACAACGATCCACCATTGTGGTACAAAAGGTGAATCACAATGACCCAAATTCAGCACAAGGGTTAAAATACTGGTACTGGTGGATGCCTAGGAATCAGATCACGTACTGGCAGATGGATATAGAAACACTTATATGGTTGTGATCAGACAATCTGTCTGACCAGATTTTGGAGAGGATTTTGATCGTCTCTGATATATTCTTTGCATTGTTGTCCAATAGAACTTGATGTCTAAGATCCACTTGCTCTCACTGAGATAAGGCCTTTTGCAAACCCTTCCGCTCCCCATAATGACTCCTCATGTTTGTTTTGTATCAGTGTTTTGGTAGTAATAACGCCACTCCAGATGTGCTGGAGAGGTGAATGTTGGGTGTTACTGGCAGACAGACACAGAGAGAGAAACAGCACTCAGGCTTGTGCAGAGAGGCAGGTCTTCAGGCAGGTCAACTGACAGGCAGGTAGGCAGTTCGACAGGGAGACTTAAACTTAGAACCATTAACCTAGATGGACAGACAGACTATAGGCTGATGTACTATGGAAAAACATTGTCTTCTGAACCTCTTCTGTCTCTATATTTACATCTGAAATGATCAGTACTGTGAATTAAAGTACTGTATGTTTACTAGGAAACTTACATGGTGACATTTCGTTGTTTAAAATACATAATAAAAACCAGGAGTTATTTTAAGAGTTTTCAGAGGTTTAGAAAAGTAAAAAACATAAATGACAAAACAAATGGCTATGAAAAGGTAAGGACTTCCTTTGGCTTTAAGCTCCAGGGATGAGGGGTAAAGAGAAGAATGCCTTTCCAAGCTCTCCTTTTACCCCATCCAGTCGTCTCTTCTCCTTCTTTTGTTATCAGCGAAAGAACCTGCTTCCTCTGATATGTACAGACTTTTGCTGCATTCATCTTGGAGGAGGAAAAAGTTTGAACAGTAATGGATTCTCACAGACGAATGTGGGCACGCGTGACAAACTATTTATTTTGGCTGGCCTTCTGTGCCACTGTCTGTTTCTCCAAGTCTGGCGGCATGTGCCACACTCACATTCTCTCTTTCTCAATTTCTTTCTTTCTGTCTTTATTGTTTCTCTCTAGCACCAATCCTCTTCCCTTCACTACATATTTTAGCTTTGAAAAAATATCTTATTCAGCTTTGTCTCATCTCTGATGCCATATTCCTCTCCTTCCCTCATCCTACTCCTCATCAACTCGCTAGTTCAGTTGGTTTCCTTGTTGCTAGCCTGTTTGACATTGCTGCTTTCAGGACAGCGTTTCCATAGTGCATCCCTTTCCTGGGTTCTCACAGTAAGAGACGTTCCCGCTCATAATGCCCGTCGCTCCTCTTTGCACACATCAAAGGATGTTTTTATTTATTTATTTGGGGGGAGTTGGTCTCTTCTTTTTTAAAAAAAAAGAATGTTTTATTTCTCAGCTCCACTTCCTCACTTGACTTCCGATGATGTTGACAAAGCCTTACAAAACTCGCCGCGGTTAATGCATGCTCGCAACACAGGTAAGGAGACCCCCCCTTCCTCCCCCTTCTCCTCCTTCTCCTCCTCCACTCCTTCCCTATAATTGGCTTGGCCTCTGCCACTACATGCCTTACCGTGGCGCCCACTTTAGGGCATACACTGGCCATCTATACAGTTCATCCTTCATACTGTATACATGCAGCATACTGCTTTTGTGTTCAAGAAGACATTGTGATCAAAGGTATGCTATGTTATGCCATGCTATGTTATTAGCGTGAGCCTTTACGACTCTCTTCTGCCTGGGTCTGTCATCTTTTGTGATGTGTTTCCATAATTGATGACCCACTAGCGGGAGGTAGCATCCACAGTGTACGCTGGCAGAGATAAATGCATGCGCTTTAGTATAGGGTTGAACCATAATGCTGTAATTGCCTGTACCCCTCACACACTGTGATATTATGTAATGTTAGCCCCAACCCCACGGATATACTATTCGCCCATACGATTAAAATGTCATTGGAGCAGTGTATAATGACGTGTCATAAAGTTTCATCACAACTAATTACATAATGCTCTCATTCACTCTTGGTAGGAGGGGCGAGTTTCATTTTCCCCAACGCTCCAGTTTATCCCACTGACTCCCCCAGAGTGCCTGTCAGGGCAGGTGGGTCTTTCAAACTAATGCTTCACACCCATTAGAACACTACTATTACACACTCTTACAACTACTTGTATACTTGTAGACTTGTAGTGTAGGCCTATAAGTATAGGTTATGAAACATTTTTGTTTTGTTACTTGTTTATATATGGATACACGTATCTAGGAAAATACGTGTCGTGCATTGGTACATATTTTTTTGCAACTGTATAGAAGTGTTCTGTAGATACCATCTCATGTCTGTATCTTAACATGTCAGACATGTTAAAATTAACACATTGAAATAAAGCTGCTGCTGTCAATTTTCTATGTTGAGGTTGCGTGTAGAGTGGGAGATCTTTGGCAATCCAGCACCCTTGCCTCAGACCAATGTGGTGAACCACAGTAATGTTGTGCTCCCTCTCTGTTTTATATCGCCCTCAAGGGGGCATGGTGGGTAACTGCAAGATAGGCAACAGGTTCCCAGTCATGAATGACCATTAACTGTGTTTGTAACTTTACAGACTTGTCATACGAATCAGCCAGACGATCTGGATGGCCTCAACAAGCGGTACCTTCTACCAAAGGTTTGTGTTTAGGTATTCATTTAAATAATAGTTATAGCATATTTACTGCGGTCTCTTTCTATCGAAGCAATCAATTGTGATTGAAATGTTTTCAAATGCTAAAAAGTGGGTTGCAATAGTAAGGTTCTGAAACACCAACACGCTTACATGTAAACAAAACCTTGTGGGAGGAATCAACTAACAGGAAATTGTATACCCCAAGATAAGAAGGAATTTCAGCGCTCTATACACAAGGAAACTTGCCCTCAAGGCAACACTCTGTTAATATTTTGGGAACTTTATCCTTCAAGGTTCCCAGACATCCCCTGCCATTGTGACCAAAACAGAGGAACAGAGACCACAGCTAGGTAAGATATTGTTTTGTATGTACAGAGGACTGTTGAAAAAGCGGAGGAAAACCTTCCTTATTTTGCAACGTATGCTTTTCCATCTCTCAGATCCCTATCAAATTCTGGGACCGACTAGTAGCAGGCTGGCTAACCCAGGTGAGTTGATATGTTGTCAAACAACAACTACTGCTAAAGGGGAATGCTGATTAATGTTTTCATTATTTAATAAAAACAATGAATTCTAGATTTCACTATTTTGACTGGTTATCTCTAGAATGTCAAATGTAGAGACATATTTGATATTTATGCATATACATGGAATGTACAAGTATATTGTGGACATTAACATAACGTTTAGAAAATGGGTTTAGTATTTGACATTCTGCCTCAGTCCATAGTATTGACTGTTGAGACGTCCTTTCTGTCTGTCAGGCTCTGGTCAGATCCAGCTGTGGCAGTTCCTGCTGGAGCTTCTGTCAGACTGTGCCAACTCCAGCTGCATCACCTGGGAGGGCACCAATGGGGAGTTCAAAATGACTGATCCGGATGAGGTGGCGCGGCGCTGGGGCGAGCGCAAGAGCAAGCCCAACATGAACTACGACAAGCTGAGCCGCGCGCTGCGCTACTACTACGACAAGAACATCATGACCAAGGTGCATGGTAAACGTTACGCCTACAAGTTCGACTTCCATGGCATCGCCCAGGCTCTGCAGCCCCACCCCCCGGAATCTTCCATGTACAAGTACCCCTCTGACCTGTCTTATATGAGCACCTACCACGCCCACCAGCAGAAAGTCAACTTTGTCACCCCTCATCCTCAGGCCCTCCCAGTCTCCTCTTCCAGCTTCTTTGCCACCCCAAACCCTTACTGGAACTCCCCCACAGGTGGTATATACCCCAACACAAGGCACCCAGCGGCACATATGCCCTCCCATCTGGGAACCTACTATTAGACCTACTGGAGGGGGGTCATTCAGGGTGCCAAAGTAATGGTGAACCTGAAGGAATAGACTGGATGAATACAGAATATGAATATGGGGCTTAATCGGCCCTTATCAAAGGGGAAATTATCAACAAAGGGCATTTGTTTATGTTCTGTCAGAACCAGAGTTTAATGGTGGGGAAGAATGAAGTGCGAGAGAATGGAAAGTAGGGTAAATGTTGTAATAGTAGGGTATGAGCTAAAGAGGAAAACTAATTTTGAAGGAATGAGAGAAGCGATAAGAGAATGTAAATACATAACAATATTAGTTAATGATCAAACTCAAGACCAGTGGCATAGATTGCTTAAATGAACAGAGGCGTTATGGGTAGTATGGGACGGATGGGAAAGGACAATTAGTAAAGATAAGTAGACATAAAAGGGAGTTGTAAGTTGACTACATTACAAAATTGAGTTATGTTAAAACAAAGGGCGATACATATATAAAAACATACGATAGCTGCATGAATAGTTGCTTTTACATGTGTTTAAACTATTAGACCACCTTATTTAAAGAAGTAAACATATCAAAGACTGCAATGATGAAGGGAGATGAGAGAAGGTGAGAAAAGGGTCATGGGCATTTGTGCTACTTGGCGTACACAGATTGATAAAGGACGGGTAGCTGTTGGAAAAACTGTGAACAAAGCACAAACAGGAACCACCTTTGGTAATCAGTGCTGGATGGGTGTGTTGCATGACCATGTTTTGGGACATGGCCCTAAACAGTATACAGTATACACAGGTTCAATCTCTATGTTTGGGACTCACAGGACAATATGACATCAAAGTTGTGAGGGCAACGAGTACCCGAATGACAATGAATACCAGAATGAATCGCTGACTAGAGACACTTAATATGTGAAATATTATTATTCCTTTGGATATAAACCGCCATGTCTTATCAGTATTATCATGCATACAGTATGGCATTCGTGGATGTAAAGGGAAGCTATATTACTTGACTGTTATTCTTAGAGTTTGCCTTTAAAACATTCCACCAGTGTTGTATTTGGGAAATTTGAAGACTAGAAAAAACTGGAATATGCAGGATTCGTATGAAGTGGTGTTTGTCCTCAATCCTTTTAGGGGGAACTGAGAGTTTTTGACTATTGCCTTACCACAGAAACTCTTAATACTAAAGAGATTTTACATAGAGTGCATTTTTTTTCCTGAGTCGCGAACGCTGTGCGTTTGTTAGATTGAAGTATTCAAGTCAGTGTTTTATTTCTTTTTATATTATAAATATATAACTTATGCATTTATACACTACGAGTTGATCTCAGACAGCCAAAGAGACACAATGTTTTTACTAGAAATGGATTTTAAATAGATTAAAATAGACTAAAATAGATTTAAAGCCATTCAAATGGACCAAAGTAGACAATTCAAAAACATTCTTGCCTTTTAGCATTAAGCTTTGTATACAGTTTACATACATAAACAATATTTACTTATATACAACTGATTTGTTGGCCAGGCAAGATATGGCAGATCAGTTAGTTAGAAAACACCTTTAAGCTGACAAATCTTGTAAAAACATTTAAACTAGACTGAAAAACTGAGATTTATGATGTAAAGAAAATATAAAAAATGATATACTTTGATAGATTTTTCTACTGCCATTTCTAATAAAGTATTTTCAACCAACACACTGTCCCTTTTATGTATATTTGAAAGGTCACAAATGAGAGGGTTATTTTCTATCCTGCATGAAAAAAAAAGTTGCCAGGTACCACTGTTTAGACCTGACACAGTACCTGCATGCCATCAGTGATAATCCTCACTGGCCCATCAGTTGATTGTTGCCACAACAGCAACGACAAGGAAGATAGCCATGTGACTTCAAGGCTGTGTATGTGGGTTGTGTCCATGAAGATAATGAAACATATAATTTTAAAGACAATGATTTATTTCTAAAAAGTGAACATATATGATCCATAATCTCAAACATGATTCATTCTAAACCCATCTGCCTTTTACGGTAAAATAAGATAAATGCGACTCCCCAAATGATTTGTTATGATTCTTTTGACCACACATCTCTTTTCCTGTAATCATACAGGATATATAACAATAATTTGTTGTAGTACAGTAACTAGTATGAATTGATTCAATTACAATTTGAATCCAGCACCTGGAACACAGTTCTGGTTTTGCTTTTCTTTGCCTTCTTTTGTTTGGCTTCCAGACTGTACCTTTACTCTGCATCTTCTTTTACTCAGAGATTTTACACAGACAACTGATGAAACACAACAACTATAAAAACACACATATTTATTTTGAGGATGAATTGAGAGCATTCAAGATATTGTATAACTGTCAGAAGTCTGGTTTAGTCCAGTGGTGTCCCTCTCTATTCCTTCTTATACTCTTCCTCCAGCTTCAGTTTCTCAATTTTGTTGCTAGTGATGATAGCAGGGTCGGTGCTCCCGTGCACCTTGTCAAAGTAGTTGAAGTCGGCAACGTATCGCCCACTGGGTGTGCTGAAAAGCACTGGCTTGAACTCGTAACCCCACAGAATCTCCTGAGGAATGTACGAAGTGCGGCTCTGACACGTCGCAGCCGTGGACTCCATGGTTGCGTTGAGGGTCACCAGAAGCTCAAAGTCGCGGGTTTTCAGGTTCTCGGCAGTCAGGCCCTTCAGAGGGCTGCGCTCATCCAATATGTGATAGAAGGTGAGTGGCAGGATGAGGAAGGGGCAGTCTCCGCTTGAGTCCATGTAGAAGTCCACGCTGGTCTGGTGTATCAACGTCTTCTCGCCCTCTTCGGTAATGTTGGGGCTGAGCAGTTTGCCTGTTAGCTGGCATTGAATCAGCAGACTCTTCCTCATGTTGGCCACCCTCACCATCAGACATGTCTTCCCCTCATGCCGGCACACCACTGCCCACTTGCTGAATTTGATGGTTTCTGCACGCTTCTTTGGGCGTGCCAACTTGGCCAGAAAGGCACCCGTCACAAAGATCTCCGCCAGGCCAGTAATGACCAGCTGTGCCACCAAGGTAAAGATGGCGAGCGGGCATTCTTCAGAAATGTAACGGAAGCCATAGCCAATGGTGGTCTGCGATTCCAGGGAGAAGAGAAAGGCGCCAGTCAGAGTCTCCACGTTCATGACACAAGGTGTGTGATTGGAGGGCAGCTCGGAGTTAAAATCGCCATTGCCCATGCCAATGAAGAAGAAGATGACACCAAAGATGAACCAGGTCATGACAAAGGTGGAAGCAAAAAGCGTGAGTTTGTAGCGCCATTTCATGTCTACCACTGTGGTCCAAATATCGTGAAGATAAAGTTTGACCATGCCCTCCACATTGTCAATGCGCACATTGTTATGGCCGTCTTTAGACACAATCCTTCGGAGAACCTCTGTCTTCTTGATAGTCATATTTGGTCAGATATCCTATCAGGATTTTAGAGAATAGAGCACATGTGATCAATACAGTTATCATAACAAATTGTCCATGAGTAGAACATAAGTATATACATTCATTAAATGCAATCATACAAAACTAGTTTTCTTTCTACAAATAAATGGGGGCCAGACAAAGTCAGGATCTGTGTCTCAAAACATGACAGAGCAACTTCAGGAACAGAACGTTTACGGGAAAAGCTTAAGAACTTTTCCTTATTGCTTTTTCAAAGTAATAAGCCCATTTGGCAGTTATAAATTAACCCAGCTCCACCAACACACTTGGAGGAGCTATTTGGTCTCAGAAAAGTTCCTAAGTTCCTAAATTACATTCCTTTGGAATGTAAAATGTACAAAACATACTCACATTTAGGGTTGTTTCCCAGTTGCTACCCAGGTGTGCATTCACTTGTCCCTAAACAACGAATGAGTAAGGTGAAACTATTTAATAAACACCCCTCCTGGAGAATTTCACAATGTCCTTTTCCTGTCTATTGTTCCTGCCTATGCGCGTTGAACTTTAGCATGATCATATTTAGGACGCAGAGAAAGGCTGTGAGAGTGAGAGGCTGAGAAAGTGAGAGCAGACGAACAGGTAAGAGAACTGCCTGCACAGGTAATAGTTCAGCTTTTGTTGTGGACAAACTCCACCTATCTGTTCCACCTGAGAGGGCTTTGAGAAAAGTTCACTTTCTCCATTTTCTCACCTGTTCATCTGTTTGTTTTGAAATTAATTTTTTCAGTTGTGGTTTTATACATGCCTGCATGTACTTGTTCCGTCACCAACTACTGTTGGTAGTATACTGTTGTGTGAGTGTTCTGAAGGTGTGAATTTAAATCTGGCTGAATTGTGTTGTAAGGCTGTTTGTTGTGACGAATGACTCTTTTTTTACAGTAAAATGTTTCCTGGCAGATACTGTGAAAGTAATCTTCATGGCGAATCCTGTAAATGTAACAAAATATCAGTGCAAATCTTAAGTCACATCCGTTACACAACTAGTGAAACCGTATCCTTAATCAACTAAATGTTTTAGCAAGATGTCATTATTATTTGTGAAGACCAATTATTTTCCCAGAACTTCTCTACTCTAAATAGTGACCTTGGGTTGTGTTACAAGATGTGAAGATAAAAACGCAATGCGTTTGTCATTAACCCAGCCAGGGGCAAGGGTGCCAAGATGAAATGGACAGCCAACACAGGCAGTTTGATAATCTTTTGGCTGGCTGGCTGGCTGGCACTCTTTGTGACCACTTTTTTTTACTTCTGTATCTTGTCTTTCTCCTTCTTGCTGACTCGCTAATCACATTCGTTGACTCCCCATTTAATATTTTGTCTTCCACATAATTAGCTGGATACAGTATCTGATCACGAGTGATGTGGTGGCATTAGAGGTGTATGGAACAGTTTCTCTCATTAACTTTAAGAACATTGCCTCAGGACCATACTTTTTAAGATATACTACTGGTGACTGAAGACTAGTTACAAATTCATAAAGGCAGTTAATAACTAATGCGTCTAGTTCAAGTTGTGCAATGGTCCCCCCCCCCCACACACACACACACAAACACACACAAACAGAAACTCAGTGACACCCACCGACACACACACAGACACACAAAACCGTGGGGCCTGGAGCGAAGACATTTGCAACAGTATCTGTATCTAATTGGGGAGAGCTGAATAGATCATTAAATGAAATAAATCATTTCTCCGGCACTCAGTGTAGCTCTGCGTCACTGCCCTTCACATCTCTTTTATAGGTCACAAGTGGAAATACGTTTTGCCCCAGACAAAAACGTAAAACATGGTCTTCCACTTTGATCTCCAACCCCGTTGTTTAATTCACAAGTCCGGTTCTATTCTCCGAAGGGGTGATGAAAAAAGGGGAGGTATGAAGATGATGAAGAGGAAGAAGTAAAGTTTTTCAAATAGAACTGAAACGAAAGCCACATAGCCTATGTGCCTTTGGATTTCAAGACAAACGTTTGGCATCACTTTGCATAAGTGATCCGTCATAGGAAGACAGACTGAGCGGTCAGATGGAAAGCATGATTTCTTGAGGTACTAACTGCTGGTGAAGTATGTCTTTGAGATAAACATTACTTGAGGTAATGTATAGACATAACCATTTCTAGGCCTAACCACAGTCACGTCTGTGTTCATTTTAAATAAGATATAAATACACAAAATATAAATACATTTACATGTCATTAGTGAAGTGATATATCATTTAAAAATACACGCATATATATATACTGTATATATATATATATATATATATATATATATATATATAAACAATGCTTGCTATGACATTTGCCTTAAAGGCTTTATCACAGCACACATATTTTTGGCAACTGAAAGCTCACTATTTTGCAATTCACCAAGTATTTTAAAGTCACGCCTCAGCTTAATGCTTACTACTTTCAAAACCATGAGAACATATCTACAGCCGGTCCTCATGTTTTCATAGAAAAGCCTGCCGATGATAATGTTCCTATTCTAAAGACTCTCCCAGTGCTTACAAGAAAAAAACATACAACAAACTCCGGCCTTCATTCAATCATGTTTCCATCTTTAGGAATGACACGTACATGGTAATACCTTTGCTCTGGATAATAGTATAGGTAAGAAACGTCACTAGGTACCAGCAGTGGCTGTCCATGTGGGTACATTAGAAGAACATGGATATTTACAGAGAAATCTGTGTCTGCATCAAATTACTCTATTTTTATCAATTGCAAAGAAAGGGCACAGAAGCTGAAATGGAGACCCAGGCTCTTTAACAATCCTCCACCCGCAGACCTCAGCCAGTGGATTTTCATAAGGACCATATTGGTCTTGCTGAAGACAATTCAGCATTGCTGAAAACAATTCAGCATTGAGAGGAGGGAAGAGGGAAAGACAGAGGGAAGAGAGAGAAGAGAGGGAAGAGGTTATGGGTACAGAGCACGGCCAGAGTTTGTATCAAGAACAGCAGTAGAATTGGAACTTTTCTTGCTTGGTGATATCTTCTTGCAGCCAGATGTGGCATACCGTGATTGATGAAGCGGCAAGTGTTCATTTTCTTTCGATGGCATATCAGTACAACCAGGAGAAGTGCTTCTAATCAGCCAGCAGCATGCTGTGTACCCAGGGGGGAACAGGGGGCCTATTATTGTAATTATTGAAGGAGCACACAGCCCTGTGCAAAACACTAATGAGCTATTAGTCACATTGCACATTTAATTGAATAGACAATTATATTACTTCCAGAATGTCTGTGGGGCATGGTGAACGAGAGGTCCCCATAGATAGAGAAAAAATATAAACTTTGAGGGCACAACATGCCATTAATATGCTAGGTATTTCCCCCTCCAAGCCCTAGTTGGCTGATCATAACTAATTGCACTAGATTGGTTGTAAACACAGGGCACTCAACACCCTTATTGTTTTGGATGCCATTTAATATTAAAACTATCTCAATAATGCACTCACTAGAACATTTGGCTCTGGTTGGATTATATAGTCCCATTATATATACCATTATGAACTGCAAATGCTGTGATACTGTAAAAACAAAACAAATCTGTTGCATTGTTATATATCCCAGTCTTTAGTAAACCACTCATTAATTAAGCAGGGAGGCCCAGACTTCCTTCTCCACGCACACCACCTCCAGCTCCTCCGGGGGGATCCCGAGGCATTCCCAGGCCAGCCGAGAGACATAGTCCCTCCAGCGTGTCCTGGGTCTTCCCCGGGGCCGCCTCCCGGTAGGACATGCCCGGAACACCTCCCGAGGGAGGCGTCTGAAACAGATGCCCGAGCCACCTCAGCTGGCTCCTCTCGACGTGGAGGAGCTCTACTCCGAGCTCCTCCCGTGTGACCGAGCTCCTCACCTTATCTCTAAGGGAGCGCCCAGCCACCCTGCGGAGAAAACTCATTTTTGTATCCGCGATCTCGTCCTTTCGGTCATTACCCAAAGTTCATGACCATAGGTGAGAGTAGGAATATATAGTATATATATATATATATATATATATATATTTATATTATATTATATATATATATTGTGTGTGTACTAAAACCTATATATTTAATATTAAATAGATAATTATATATATATATCTAATATAAAATGTCCCATGGTAAACATTTCTGAAATATTTATCTTCAAACTATCTGA